>JAVSCE010010754.1:0-19493 GCA_032199065.1 Smutsia gigantea | reverse complement strand
CCACATCGCTAATCATCAGAGAAATGCAGATTAAAACCACAATGAGATATCACCTCACACCAGTGAGGATGGCCAACATCCAAAACACAAACAACAAATGTTGGCGAGGATGTGGAGAAAGGGGAACCCTCCTACACTGATGGGGAATGTAAAGTAGTCGACCATTGTGGAAAGCAGTATGGAGGTTCCTCAAAAAACTCAAAATAGAAATACTATTTGACCCAGGAATTCCACTCCAAGGAATTTACCCTAAGAATGCAGGAGCCCAGTTTCAAAAAGACATAGGCACCCCTATGTTTATTGCAGGACTATTTACAATAGCCAAGAAATGGAAGCAACCTAAGTGTCCATCAGTAGATGAATGCATAAAGAAGATGTGGTACATATACACAATGGAATATTATTCAGCCATCGAAGAAAACAAATCCTACCATTTGCAGAACATGGATGGAGCTAGAGGGTATTATGCTCAGTGAAATAAGCCAGGTGGAGAAAGACAAGTATCAAGTGATTTCACTCATCTGTGGAGTATAAGAACAAAGAAAAAACTGAAGGAACAAAACAGCAGCAGACTCACAGAACTGAAGAATGGACTAACAGGGGAGGATGGGTGGGAAGGGAGGGATAAGGGGGGAACAGGGGAATTACGATTAGCACACGTAATGCAGTGGTGGGGGACACGGGAAATGCAGTATTTATAGAGAAGACAAGAAATGATTCTATAGCATCTTATTATGCTGATGGACAGTGACTGTAGTGGGGTATGTGGGGGGACTTAATAATAGGGTGTCTAGTAAACATAATGTTCAAGTGGTTGTACATTAATGATACCAAAATTAATTAATTAATTAATTAAAGTGGAAAGTGAAGGGGATGAAAAGGTACAAAATCTCAATATAAATTAGTCATGGGGATGAAAGCACAGCATAGAGAATATAATCAATAGTTCTGTAACTTCCTTCTAGGTTGATAGTAACTACACTAGTTGGGGTGAGGATTTAATAATGTATATAACTGCTGAGTCACTATGTTTTATATCAACTATACTTCAATTAAAAAAATATTAAAAAATTAAAGTGGAATACATTTCCAAATAAACAAAGACTGATGAATTCATTAATCAGAGAACAGTCTTGCAAGATATAATAGAGGAAATCTTCAGACTGAAAGAAAAGGACACTTGATGGTAACTCAAATCTATATGGAGAGATAAAAGGTACCAATACACATAATTATAATAACAGTGACCATCTCTGGTGCTGAGGTTATGCTCATGAAACACCATTTTCTAGGAAAAGAAATCACACCTTCTTGGAGAAATGGCTGATTCCAGTTTGGGGGCAGGGAACTCACAAGATAATAAGCCTAGTCTAGAATACCTTATCATATCTGATAGATAGGAATCCATCAGAGAAAACTATAGGTAAAAACTATAAAATAGAGACACAGAGGTTAAAGATGAACCAATTTGAGCTTCAGCAGGGATAATGATTTCAATGAACTGAAAATATTCAGATATATCTGAAAAGGGGGGGTTCTTCAGCTACCCGATTCACTCATTCACAAAAAGAGGACACGAGATCTCCAGCAGCGAAGTTTATTGCCTGAAAGACAGAATGGCTGTCTCTAAAGGAGAGAGCAGCAATGGCAGCACGGGGGAAGCTGCTTATAAAGGAAACTGAGCGGAAGTTGGTCTCGTGACTTCTATGCATTACAGGGTTCAGGAAGAGGGGGTACTGATTGGATGGTTTAAAACAAGTATGTCTTGTACATTTTCTATAGGCTGAGCTCAGTTGGCGCGGAGTTGCCGGCTGATGTAATCTAGAAGGTATGTAAGTAAAGGGAAGTAGATACTTTTTATGGTAAGGGCAGGTTACCTTTGCCCTTTATGGCTGGGTGGCTGGTTGTTGCTAGGGAAACTATCTAGAATGAGAGTCACTGGAACAATGGATGGGTTCTCCAGTAACTAGAACACAGTTTTCTTAGAACTAGGTTGGGGTGAGGCCTTGGGGGGATTCAAGCTGGGGTGCAGATGCTACAGGTGATACCAGGGGGGCTTACTAGGCCTGGGGTTAGTTCTGGGTTCTAACAATATCTAAACCCATAATTCATAATATTAACCAAAAAACAAAATGAAATATCACTAATTAATCACATTCTGAGAATGATAGGAAACTAATTCATTATCTCAAAAACTGTTAAATAAAGGAAAATAAGCATTTATCTTAACTTCTATATGAGCTTTGCAATGATTTATGCAAATAATACATGAGAGGAAGATATATTTATAGAATTATTCCAAATAAACGGAATATAATTAGAGCATTATTTTTCAATCCCCAATAACCTAATTGATTTAGAAATCAGGCCAAGATGATATAAAGAGAAAAATCAGATCATGTGCCCCTGATGAAAAACCTCACCAGCACCTACACCTTCCTCCGTCACTCAGTCTGATGGAGTTTCTGGATTCAGCTTTCACTTTGTTGTCATACAGAGGTCAGAGGAATATGTTGGACTGTCATCAACAAAAGCCAGACAGTGGAAAATTTTACAGATCGAATAGCCTGAGATCTTCACCCGATGCACCAAAAGCAAAGAAAGCCATGGAATGGGAACCTTTTGCTTAAGAGGGATGTAAAAGACATAGCAAATATTAAAACAAATACCAGCAAAATAAAACAATAATGCCCAGGAATGCACACATGAATGCTCAAACCACAAATAATCTAAGAAAGTGATTATTATAAAAACCACTTTCATGGTTAGTTACTTTTGTTGCAGGAGGGGGGAAAGAGATGGGGACGGAGACGGGCAAATGCAGGAGGAGGCAGCTGGCAAAGTTCTATTTCTTACTCAGAGTAACTAAAGTGTGTGTTTCACTTAATAATAATTTATTGAGTATGCCTGCCTGTTTTTGTAGCTGTGTTTTATTTCATAATAAAAAGGTTAAGAAAGTAACACTGTTACTGGAGATGCGTCCTTGATCTAATTACAAGAAAAAAAATCCAAGAATGGATTGAAAAGCAGTTGAGCATTAAGGGTGTACTGAAAAATGAGATTTTAGAGAAAGACAAAAGTACATGCCCAAGTGCTGGGGTGAGGGCAGACCCAGAGGGGTTGCACAGAGAACAATGAGTCTTTTTTTATATGAAGGGATATGAATATTCACTAAATGGGGTTAGCTTTCAAAGAGAACAGGGAGAGTTTTTTCAGGGTTTGGGCATGAGCTCGCTCCACCTTCACGTCAGGCAAAGGGATTTTTTACTATATTTGGTCCCCACTGGAACTGCCATGGTACAGGGAAGTGTGATGTTTTACTATGCTAATGATGGAGGGGTGTAATTTTTACTATGTAAATGGATTTGGGGGTGAAGCTTGGGTCAATTTGCCCTGCAGGTTGGAACCCTCCCCAGCCCAGTGGAGGTTTCACAGAGCGCACAGGAAAGGACCTCCCCAGACACAGCTGCCCGGCAACCCCAGTTCTATCTATGCCAAAATTCTTGCCTGGGAAAACGATTTGAGTGATCTTGTGTTACACTGAAGGATTAAAGCCTTAGAAATGGACAACGTCAAGGAAGGCTGCCTTGTTGAGGTATGCTGCTCTCATAACAGACTTTTCTGGTGGCACATCTTTGAGGCATCAGCTAAAGCTACGGTCTTTCCACTCCAGTGGTCCAGAGCCATTCAGAGTGAATAACCTAAATCCAGCTAGTGGTTGGATATTAATTTCCTTCATGTCTGCATTTGGACTGAAGGTAAATATGTGAAGAGGTTTTCTAACATTTAATAATTTCTTGCTACGATGGACCAGAGACAGTGGCTAAGTCTTAGTTCTGGCAATGTGCACATCAGAAAATCTCTACACTGAGAGCAGGGCATCTCACAGAGGACAAAGACTTAGAAGGACAACAACTGAACGTTAAAGGCCGACAATGGCTGGTATGGGCCTGACCCAGCTGTGGGAGGATGGTGAGCATTTGGGAGAGGATTGGTAGCCACTCCTAATCAGAAATGGAAAACCTTCCATAACTATGATGCCCTCTTAACTTCTGGGCATAGTGCTGTCGGGGAAGGGAGAAACAGCAGGAATCTAACCAGCCAAGGCTGTGCTTATGCTCTGCTTAAATACAAGGCTTGGTTGGGGAAGAAAGAGAGAAAACCAAGACTGATGGAGGATTAAGGAAACAGGGTCCCTGGGCAATATGCAATTTTTCTCATCAACAGTATCTATATTATAAGACACTTTCCACCCACAATATATTCTGTTATATTTTTTTCTCTTGGTACCCAATGCCAGTAATTGTCATATCTACTTATTCACAAGGGACAACTTAAGTGTCCTTGCCAGAATAAAATTACTTTTCCCAAATGGGCACTGATCCTCTATCTCCACAAAATGAGAAGGGATGGCTACATTTAATGGGCCATTCTTCAACTTAAAAAAACAGAAAAAAATGAAAGCTCTTTCTCTGTCATTTCCACATTGCATGCGATTCCATTGCCCTTAAGCAAAAAGCTTTCAGAGAAACTAATGAATCAGTCTTGTTAAGAAATACACTTCTGCTGAGGACCTCCACTAGGAAAACCCAAGAATGCTCTGAATAACAATTGTGGCAGTTTCCCTACAAGAAATAGAATCGTGGACTTCCTTAACTAATTTTGATTCTCTATTTATTGTTTTTTAGAAAATACCTGAATTATGTTTTCAGAGGGGATGTCACCAAATTGTAACTCCTGATAAGCAATTAAGAAGTAATGTAGAGTAGGCATTCTTCTTAGACTGGGCCCATAACATGAAAGCATTTGGGTGAAAACATCACTGAATATTTTCCTGGCTTTTGAATATCACCTGACCTTTTAACGCTGATGCTCATCACTTAGCCAGCTGCTTTTTTGTGGACTTATATACCAAGTTTGATGTGTTCTTTGACATATTTGGGAGGTCCTGGCTCCATGCAGAGGAGACATGAGTCATGGATGAATGCCCGCACTAACCACGCATCCATCTCTCGGAAGCAGGTGTCCGGAGTTTGGCCGTGCTAGTGGCTGTTGTGTACTCTGGAGATCAAGAAAATCCTGGACTTTGTGAAGTTCAAGTCCTCCAGGTGCCTGTCTGCGGGTTTTTGACCTGTCTAGTGAAAAACGTCTTTCTTCAGCTGCTTTATTTTATAAAACTGTTGCTAGAGTCATTGAAAGGTCTAAGTTGACCATGATGGACTGTGATTACCAAAATAAACTTCTTGGTTCAAGGTCCATGGTACTGGACTACAAGTTCTGTCTTCTTCCTCATTGCTTCTCAGAATGCACATAGCTACTTGAGTTAGTTTTCAAAATATTCTTGAACAAAATCTTTCCATGTCTTGGATGTCCCCGGGGATGGCCTTGGATATTCTTTCTTTTTCCATTTTTGGTGACTTGGCAAGGAACTGGCTCAGCACAACTGAATTTGCTCCCTGGAGACACAACAGGTTCTCTAACTGATAGGAACAGCACTGGAATGAAAATTCTCCTCATCAAGCTCTAGACTTATAAGGTTATTTCTTAGCCAAGGACTTTACTACATAGGTGACTGACTTTTTCCTTTTCCTTTCTAAAATTCCTTGTGATTTTCTAGTTATGGGTGTGAGGTCCTTTACTGGAACAGTTTCCTTGGTGCTTCCGGAGTGGCCAAGGCTGCTGACATACTAAACAGAACGGCAAGAGGATACAGGGATCAAGATATCTGGCTAACGCATCTGTCTAAACTAGTCCCCCTATAAACCTTACTTTATATTGATACTGTGTGATGTGTGTGTGTGTGTATTCCTGACCCTTGCAAACCAAGCTGTAAACCTACCACAGCTGGAATTATTGGCCTACTTGCACTTTGAAATCATCCAGAGAGTGAATTAAACATACAGATAAGATACTTTGGGCCCTTCCTACAGTTCTAATTTAGGAAATGTGGGGTGAGTTCTTGGCATCTGATTTAAAAGCTCCCAGGTGGACTCAGGTGCCTTGAGAAACAGAATCTATAGCCCATTATCCCCGTGAAATGACTTGCTTCAGAGGTTACTGGGCATCAGGGCCACCTGGAATATTGAAAAGGTCTGGGAACAGTTCAATCACATAGAGACAAGAAAAGAGACACAGAGCAGATGTAACTGTTTCTTCCCTTCCCGGCTAGGTGGATCCTTGTTCACAGGACTTAGAACTTCCTGGAGACCTGATGCCACTTAGGGCTGATAGCTTGAAGAGGACACCAAACCAGCAAACTAGAGCAAAAATATAGTATATGAAAATTCGCAGAGACTGGTTAATACCATGGGAGCTGCTTAATAAACAATGGTGCCATTCTCCGCACCCCTTTCTCCTTTGTCTCATTTTCCTCTGAAGCCTTGATCTTCAGAGAATGTGACTGATAACTGGAAGCCCCACGAAGTTCCACAGTGCTTACATCAGTACCTCAAATCTGGTGCCTTAGAGACTGATGGCCGGTGTTGCACAACTTCCCTGGAAAACAGCTGCTAAGGAAGAGCCAGCGGGCATTGTGGGATGGAAAGGTGGCACTTAGAAGGGAGCGTGGATGGGAAGAGCTCTGGAAAGCAAAGAATTAACAGGAACGCCAAGTTCTTGTCCTCTCTTGCCTGATGATAGTTCACTGTTGTGGGATAGCCATACACCAAAGCTTCCTAAAAAAAATTGGTGTCTTAAAAAGTTCTCTGAAGAGTTTAACAGACAAGACAGAACTTAGAAAGACAGATTCTAGACTCTGTGTGTTTGTGTATGTGTGTGTGTGTGTGAGAGAAAGGGAGAGAGAATGAATGAGACCTGGTGATATGAGATCCTAATTCAGAAAGGTTCTTTCCTTCTCCCCAAAGTCAGATTTTTCATTTGTCCCACTTCAAGCACATCCCCTTTCCTACCCCCTCATTAAGATTCAGAACAGGCTGAAAAACTGTCTTGCATGTTCCTCAGGTGTGATGCCTAGTCTCGCTTTTGTATCCCAAGAAAATAATTACTAGAGAGGGGAAGATGGCAGCGTGAGCAGGACGGTGGAAATCTCCCCAAACCATATATATCTATGAAAATACAGCAAATACAACTATTCCTAAAAGAGAGACCTGAATATACAGGACGGCACACAGCCTGCATCTGCACCTGAGAGGACTCGGCACCCTGCGAGGTGGGTAAGATATGGAGCTGCGACCCGGCGGGACCCGAGCATTCCCTCACCCCAGAGCACCAGCAGGAGGAGAGGATTCAGAGCCAGGAAGGAGTGGAAGTAAAGGCCCGCAAAATAACCAGCCCTGATGATCTGCACCAGGAGCGCTGACACACATCACGCAGTGTACCGGATATTGGAGAGGCAGAAGGTGCAGATTTTGAGCTGGGAACGCATCCGCGTCTTTGCAGTAGGCTCACTGGGACAAAAGAAAAGCAAGTACTTTTCTTGGCGGTCTTAAAGAGGCAAGGGCCCAGGATCGTCCTGGCACACTCGGCCCAGCAGGCTGGGAGTCCTGAGGAATTTCGGACACCTTGGCAGGCGACTGGAAAAAAGTAGCCACACTGAAACTTCACTATAGAGAACAATAGCCTCCCATTCGTTCCTGCCCCAGCCAGAGCTACAAAAGGCCCAGTGGAGCGACGTGGCCGCGGCATAGGGGAGCAACAGCACCACATACAGCATTGTTACAGAATCTACTCCCCGTGGACTTTTTTTCTCCCTTTCTTTTCTTTCTTTCTTTTTTTCTCTTTTCTTTCTCTTCTTTCTTTCTTTCTTTTTTTTAAGTCTTAAAGAGCCCAGCTGACATATGTAGCACCTACCAGCAACCACTTCTATTGCCATGAAAAGACAGAGGAATATGGAACAGACCAAGCTTACTGAGACCCAGAAAACACCAGAGAGGGAGACTGACGGGATGGAAATGCACAATCTTCCTGAAAAAGAATTCAGAATAAAAGTCATAAGCATGCTGATGGATCTACAGAGAAATATGCAAGAGCTGAGGGAGGAAGTGAGGGAAGTCAGGAAAGACAATGCAGAAATGAGACAAGCCATCGACAGGCTTAGCAGTAGACTGGACGAGATGCAAGGGACTGTTAATGGAATAGAAATCAGAGAACAGGAATGCAGAGAAGCTGAGGTAGAGAGAGATAAAAGGATTTCTAGGAATGAAAGAATATTAAGAGAACTGTGTGACCAATCCAAATGGAACAATACTTGCATTATAGGAGTACCAGAGGAAGAAGAGAGAGAAAAAGGGATAGAAAGTGTCTTTGAAGAAATAATTGCTGAAAACGTTCGATTGCTGGGGAAGGAAATACTCTCACAGTCCATGGACACCCACAGATCTCCCAACACTAGGGACCCAAGGAAGACAACACCAACACACATAATAATTAAGATGGCAAAGATCAAAGGTAAAGACAGAGTATTAAAGGCAGCTAGAGAGAGAAAAAAGATCAACTACAAAGGAAAACCCATCAGACTATCATCAGACTTCTTAACAGAAACCTTACAGGCCAGAAGAGAATGGCATGATATATTTAACATTATGAAACAGAAGGGCCTCAGACCAAGAATATTGTATCCAGCATGATTATCATTTAAATATGACAGAGGGATTAAACAATTTCCAGACAAGGGCAAGTTGAGAGAGTTTGCCTCTCATAAACCACTACAGGATATCTTAAACGGACTGCTCTAGAGGGAAGCACCCCTAAGGCTAAAAAGATGTCACCAGAGAAAATAAAATCATAGCAAAGAAAGCAGACCATTCAAATACTAACAAAAGGTAAACAATAAAACACATAGTATATAAAGAATGGAGGAGGAAGAATAAGAAGGGACAGAAATAAAGAAACATCAGACGGTGGTTACAATAACTTAAGAAAGTTAAGTTAGATTGTTAGGTAGTAAAGAAGCAACCCTTGAACCTTTGGTAAACACGAATCTAAAGCCAGCAATGGCAATAAGTACATATCTTTCAATAATCACCCTAAATGTAAATGGACTGAATGCACCAATCAAAAGACACAGAGTAACAGAATGGATAAAAAAGCAAGACCCATCTATATGCTGCTTACAAAACACTCACCTCAAACCAAAAGATATACACAGACTAAAAGTGAAGGGATGGAAAAAGATACTTCATGCAAACAACAAAGAGAAAAAAGCAGGTGTTGCAGTACTTGTACCAGACAAAATACACTTCAAAACGAAGTAAGCAGCAAGAGATAAAGAAGGACATTACATAATGATAAAGGGGTCAGTCCCACAAGAAGATATAACCACTATAAATATATATGCATCCAACACAGGAGCGCCAGCATATGTGAAACAGATATTAACAGAATTAAAGGAGGAATTAGACAGCAATGCATTCATTTTAGGAGACTTCAACACAACACTCAGTCCAAAGGACAGATCAACAAGATAGGAAATAAGTAAGGACACAGAGGCACTGAACAACACACTAGAACAGACAGACCTAACAGACATCTACAGAACTCTGCATCCAAAAGCAGCAGGATACACATTCTTTTCAAGTGCACATGGAACATTTTCCAGAATAGACCACATACTAGGCCACAAAAAGAACCTCAGTACATTCAAAAAATACTGAAATCCTACCAACCAACTTCTCAGATCACAAAGGTATAAAACTAGAAATAAATTTTAGAAAGAAATAAAAAAGACTCACAAATACATGGAGACCTAACAACATTCCTCTAATTAATCAATGGGTTAATGACCAAATCAAAAGAGAAATCAAAGAATATATGGAGACTAATGAAAACAACAACACAAAGCCAAAACTTCTGTGGGACGCAGAAAAGGCAGTTCTAAGAGGAAAGTATATTGCAATCCAGGCCTATTTAAAGAAGGAAGAACATTCCAAAATGCATAGTCTAAAGACACAGTTACTGAAATTGGAAAAAGAAGAACAAATGAGGCCCAAATTCACCAGAAGGGGGGACATAATAAAGATCAGAGAAGAAATAAATAAAATTGAGAAGAATAAAACAGTAGAAAAAAATCAATGAAACCAAGAGCTGGTTCTTTGAAAAAATAAACAAAATAGGTAAACCCCTAGCCAGACTCATTAAGAGAAAAAGAGAATCTACACACATAAACAAAATCAGAAATAAGAAAGGAAAAATAACAACAGACTCCACAGAAAAACAAAGAATTATAAGACAATATTATGAGAATCTATATGCTACCAACCTGGAAAACATAGAGGAAATGGACAACTTCTTAGAAAAATACAACCTCCAAAACTGACCAAACAAGAAACAGAAAAGCTAAACAGACCAATCACCAGCAACGAAATTGAAGCGGTAATCAAAAAACTACCCAAGAACAAAACCCCCGGACCAGATGGATTCACCTCTGAATTCTACTAGACATATAGAGAAGAAATAACACGCATTCTCCTTAAAGTTTTCCAAAAAACAGAAGAGGAGGAATATTTCCAAACTCATTCTATGAAGCCAGCATCACTCTAATACCAAAACCTGGAAAAGACCTCACCAAAAAAGAAAATTACAGACCAATATCCCTGATGAACGTAGATGCAAAAATACTCAATAAAATATTACCAAACCGAACTCAAAAATACATCAAGAGGATCATACGGCATGATCAAGTGGGATTCATCCCAGTGATGCAAGGATGGTAGAACATTGGAAAATCCATCAACATCATCCACCACATCAACAAAAAGAAGAACAAAAACCACATGATCATCTCCATAGATGCTGAAAAAGCATTTGACAAAATTCAGCATCCATTCATGATTAAAACTCTCAACAAAATGGGTATTGATGGCAAGTACCTCAACATCATAAAGGCCATATATGACAAACCCACAGCTAACATCATACTTAACAGCAAGAAGCTGCAAGCTTTTCATCTAAGTTCGGGAACAAGACAGGGATGCCCACTCTCTCCACTGTTATTCAACATAGTATTGGAGGTCTTAGCCATGGCAATCAGACAAAACAAAGACATACAAGGCATCCAGATTGGTAAAGAAGAAGTCAAATTATCACTATTTGCAGATGACATGATATTGTACATAAAAAACCCTAAAGACTCCACTCCAAAACTACTAGAACTAATATATGAATTCAGCAAGTTGCAGGATACAAAATTAACACACAGAAATCTGTTGCTTTCCTATATACTAATGATGAATTAACAGAAAGAGAAATCAGAAAACCAATTCCATTCACAATTGCTTCAAAAAGAATAAAATACCTAGGAATAAACCTAACGAAGTAAGTGAAAGACCTGTACTCTGAAAACTACAAGACACTCCTAAGGGAAATTAAAGAGGACACTAACAAATGGAAATGCATCACATGCTCTTGGCTAGGAAGAATAAATATTGTCAAAATGACTATACTACCTAAAGCAATCTACAGATTCAATGCAATCCCTATCAAACTACCAACAGCTTTCTTCAATGAACTGGAACAAATAATTCTAAAATTCATATGGAACCACAAAAGACCCCAAATAGCCAAAGCAATCCTGAAAAGGAGGACTAAAACAGGGGGAATTATGCTCCCTGACTTAAGCTCTACTACAAAGCCACAGTAATCAAGACAATTTGGTATTGGCACAAAAACAGACCCACAGACCAGTGGAACAGAATAGAAAATCCAAACATTAACCCAAACATATACAGTCAATTAATATTTGATAAAGGAGCCTTGGATATACAATGGGAGATGACAGCCTCTTCAGCAGCTGGTGTTGGAAAAACTGGACAGCTACATGTAAGAGAATTAAACTGGACTACTGTCTAGCCCCATACACAAAGGTAAACTCAAGGTGGATCAAAGACCTGAATGTAAGTCATGAAACCATAAAACTCTTAGAAAAAAACATAGGCAAAAATCTCTTGAACATAAACATGAGTGACTTCTTCATGAACATATCTCCCTCGGCAAGGGAAACAAAAGCAAAAATGAACAAGTGGGACTATATCAAGCTGAAAAGCTTCCATACAGCAAAGGACACCATCAGTAGAACAAAAAGACATCCTACAGTATGGGAGAATATATTCATAAATGACGTATCTGATAAAGGGTTGACATCCAAAATATATAAAGAACCCATGCACCTTAACAAACAAAAAGCACATAATCCAATTAAGAAATGGGCAGAGGACATGAACAGACACTTCTCTAAAGAAGAAATTCAGATGGCCAACAGGCACATGAAAAGATGCTCCACATCGCTAATCATCAGAGAAATGCAGATTGAAACCAAAATGAGATATATCACCTCACACCAGTGAGGATAGCCTACATCCAAAACACAAACAACAACAAATGTTGGCGAGGATGTGGAGAAAAGGGAACCCTCCTACACGGCTGGTGGGATTGCAAATTAGTACAACCATTGTGGAAAGCAGTATGGAGGTTCCTCAAAAATCTCAAAATAGAAATACCATTTGACCCAGGAATTCCACTCCTAGGAATTTACCCTAAGAATGCAGCAGCCCAATTTGAAAAAGACAGATGCACCCCTATGTTTATCGCAGCACTATTTACAATAGCCAAGAAATGGAAGCAACCTAAATGTCCATAAGAAGAAGTGGTACATATACACAATGGAATATTATTCAGCCATAAGAAGAAAACAAATCCTACCATTTGCAACAACATGGATGGAGCTAGAGGGTATTATTCTCAGTGAAATAAGCCAAGCCGAAAAAGACAAGTATCAAATGATTTCACTCATATGTGGAGTATAAGAACAAAGAAAAAATACTGAAGAACAAAACAGCAGCAGACTCACAGAACCCAAGAATGGACTAACAGTTACCAAAGGGAAAGGGACTGGGGAAGATGGGTGGGAAGGGAGGGATAAGAGGGAAAAAGGGGCATTACGATTAGCAGACGTAATGTTGGTGGGGCATGGGGAGGGCTGTACAACTCAGAGAAGTCAAGTAGTGATTCTATAGCATCTCACTACGCTGATGGACAGTGACTTTAATGGGGTTGCTGGGGGGGACCTGATGAAGGGGTAGTTTAATAACCATAATATTGCACATGTAATTGTAGATTAATGATACCAAACTAAATTATATATACAAAAAAAAAGAAAATGCTGTATTTCACTTTACCTTTGAGTGGTATATCAATGCAGAAGCTAGTTATACCCATAAGATAGCCAGAGCAAACCTTTGTGACCTTTCATAGAACACAGACTTTTACTGGAATTTATGAGGTATTCCCTAAAATTTCAGCTACTCAACGTCCCAGTCTTGACATTCTGTTACATATACATTTAAACTCTTGGACATAGATAAGAATTAGAGGACAACTGATCACTTTTGAACCTATAAGGCCAATTTTCCAAATGGAGCCAAGCAAGAAAAGACTACTTATTAAATCAACTATGGATTTTTTTATTAAAACTGAGTGAAAATCTCCACAACCTCTCCTACAAGCCACCCTGGAACAATATTATATGAAGTGAATAATGTGATCAATTATTTTTCTTCTCTGTGATTTTCAATGACTCTTCCTATAAGTTTTACAAAAAGAAATAATCTTCTTAATTAAAATGGTTAGAATCACAAATGCTCTTACAATTATTATATTAATCAGTAAGTTACTTATGTAAGCATTGAAAAACCATCCTGTTGGAAATAAGTACATAACTGGATATCTATGACATAATAAAGGTGACTATGATTTCATAATAAAGCATGAACGCTGAGAGGAATTAAATTGGTAACTGGCACAGTCTACCCCTGTGACTATTCAGCTTCATATGTACTCTTATACACATGTTGAAACTCCAGGCTTAATAATATTAGTTATGACCTAATGAGCTTATTTTTGATTTTCAACTCATGTTGAATGTCAACAAAAACAACTCTATATTCCTACCACTAAAGATACAGGTGTTTCTCTCAAAATCCTCATCCTTTCCCCAAAATGAGACAACTCAGATTTCCAGTGTCATAGTATCCAGGGTGAGAGTGTAGGTTCATATTTAGTTTTACAAGTATAACTCCGGGAAGTGGAAATCCTGGGGCAAAATACCTAGCTGAAACTGAAATCAGTGAAAGGGAGAGAAATAAAGTTTAAAACCCGATTATTGCTTACAAAAGGGCGTCCAGGGCCCATGTCTCTCTCCTGCTGCATCAGAAGCAAGCGAAGCCTCCCTCTACCCTCTCAGGTTCAGATAAGCCCTGGGTCGCCCAGGTAATTACCCAGTGATATGGAGATGAACTACTTCTTTCCACCCCTTAGAAATGCCTGTTGATATGGAGATGCACTAAAGCCAGGCGAGAGATTCTGGAAATACTGCAATTTTACCAACAACAACAAATTGTCAGAGCTTTTTCCAAAGTGACCATACAATTCTACACTCCTTCAAACAATGTATGAGAATTCCAGCTGCTCTATACTTTAACTAACATTTGGTGGTGTCCTCCTGTGTATTATAATCTGAATATAAATATGTGTTGATTTTAACAGCTATGCTTAGTTTCAGAATAACGATCAATTAAACAAATGAAATAGAGCAGTGGGTTGCATTACATTCCTTTCACAGCTCTTTAAATAAATTCCTATATTTCCATATGGGGAACTGATGGCCGAGAAATACATGTAGAGTGGAAGTCAATGGAATTTATTGTTAGAGCTGGGAAGCCATAGTCTCTGGGCATTCACACTCTACAGCCTAACGGTGGGGAGATTCTATATACAAAATCCTTTTGTAACAAAATCTGTAACATTAATTTTCCCATAATTTTCATTTTCTGTCAGGTGCTAATGGCTTTTAGGGATATACAAAAGGAGGTGAGGTTAAATTTCAATTCTCTAAATTCCCTGGCCACATCACTTACCTTTTCTCCTAGTTTTTCCATACCCTACTATGATGCTGACTCTGATCAAGGTTTTAGTTTCACTTCTTTATCTAGTGATTTCTCCCTTTAAAGAGTAGCACTTACTTGTCAGTTCAGGAAGCTAAGGCAAGAAGATGCCTAACAATTCCCTTAGGGAAATAACAATAATACACAAAGAAAATTCTATCTACAAGAACTTCTTCAGCAAGAATACTCTACGGTTATATGAAATGATGGTAAGAGACTGAGTTGGGAGGAGTCCTCAAGTGACCTAGTAAATTGCCTTAATAGGTGAGTACATCTGTTAATCACAGGGAAGGGCAAATTAAGAGGTCACAGCTAAACTTCTTAGTTAAACAGCAACAATCCTCCTCTGCTCTTCCTCCAGGCAGATTTGTCCTTTTTTCCTATACAAACACTAATCAAATATTTAAAAATATAGTCAAACATGCACTATATTATTGGCCTGTCCCAGACACTTAATTATTATATTAGCCTGCTCAAGGTGTTCATATGTCTCGGACCTACCAAGCCCACTGTCCTGCTTTATTTTTTTGCTGTCTGTTACAGTGGAGAACAACGGGCAATATCTATACAATACTTATCAACAGACTATTTACACAAGCAAACACATCACTTAGAACAAGTACCAACATTATAAATCCAGGACATTTCTGGGCATATTTTTTTAACTTTTGTTCTTCTGAATAAAGATATAGTATCATTAAAATTAGAATCTAAATATATTATGAGCATCCTGTGGTCTTAGAAACAGTAGCTCTCTCTTCCAAGGTTAGGGGGAAGTAATAGGCAAAGACTAGGGGGGCACTGAAAATAAACTGCCCCTACTTCACTATTTGGACCAGTCTGGGCTTTAGAACTGAGCCCTTTTCTCTAGTCCAAGAAGCCATATACTCATATCCTGCTGCTATGTATGGGACTTACTGTAGGAAAAATTACAGCAGTCTCTGCCTCCATCTGGCTGCAAGTAAAAGCAGACACTGGGTAGAGATCAGAAGTTTGCTACTTTCAAGTTTTGCCTCTGGGGTCAGGCTGCCTCCACTCTACTGGGAACTTTAGTCCTCTTGGGCCTGAGTCTACTCCTAAGAGTACTTGAGCTAGTGAGACGAGGAAGCTTGACCATAAGTGAGACTTTTGAGTGTTACCATGCTCTTAGGGCCTCCATGTAACGAGGTGCTCCTTGCAGTGCTCCTTCACAGAGGCCATCAGACACATCCCTGCCTCAGAGCCCCCAGGCTGGTGCAGACAAAACAAACACTCTAGTCAGATGTATAAGGGCAATTTTTGTACTAGAAAAGCAAGATAGCAGGGAGAGATAGAATTAGAGTCTATTTTCATTCTGAATATGCATGTTAGAGCACTGTAATGTAGAAAAACCATCTGGCCAGGCCATGTGAGCACAGGGGGCCCAATATGTATCATTAGCAGCTATTCACTCTGGAATGCATAAGGATTTTTTTAAAGGCCCTTCATAAAGGTTCACCTCTGAGAACCACTGGAGACTCAATAAGGAGGGCAAGGAGCCAGAAAAGGGAGAGCAGAAGGGCCAAAAAAATTATGACTGTAAGTAATGAATTGTGCCTCCTACTTATTGTTCTATTTATTCATTATTCAACAAACATTTATTGAGCATATGCTATATGCAGGGCATTATGTTAAGTGGCTTGATGTGAGGAATACAAAACACAAATTTCAGGAAACTTAGAATTTAATTCCATTCCCAAGAAGCCCATATTTCCCACATAGACAGACATCCCTACATTGACCAAGTCTATAGCCGGCACACCAAAGGTCCACCGGACACTGGCCCCAGAATCTCTGACTTTCTCTGAATTCACATTATTTTTCAGCTGCAGGAAGATTCTTGGACTCGAGGTAAAAGAGCAGTATTTAAAGGTTTGGGTAAGCCGGGAGTGGTGGGAGGGACTAAGGAGGAGTTCATCCCAAAGGCTCATCAGGGATCTTCCATTTGCCTGGGAGCAAGAGTCCAGGTCCTCTTTTCCCTTCCCCCTTTAGCCCACCTAGACACCGGCTTTCCGTGAGCTTCTACAAGCACTGGAAGTCTCTGCTCTGTCCAGCCCATTTATCTGGACAGGGCAGCAGGATCCCTTTCTCCTTTGGATGGCTGTTGAGGGCTGGATGATATTCTCAACCCTCAGTCAAACATGGATGGCCCTTTTCACCAGAGAAAAGACAGCAAGCAAAGAGGTGAGCAACTTCTCAGCTCTGCTTTAAGGGCTAAGCGGGGCTGACATAATGATTGAACAGTGGGGAAGTCAGAACAGAATGATTATTCACGGTGTTCAAGTTATAGTTCTCAAATGCCCCCATGCAAATTCTAGTGTTTCTGGAACATACTCAAAATACCAAGGAGCCCAGAATTTAGCATAATTGCATATTTGGAGCTCCTCCTTTCTTGCATCCAAGAAGGAACTTAAAAGTAAGGGCTTTTCAAACTTTTGCATGTATACAAATCACCTGGGTACCTTGTTAAAAAATAATTTTGAATCAGTAGGTCTAGTGGACCTGAGATTCTAACATTCTGTATTTCCAAGAGGTGCCCATGTGATGCTGAAGCTGTTGGTTCATGGATCAGACTTTGAGTATCAAGGATATAAATTACTGAGCCCACTGAAATATCCTCTAATGTCAGAATGAAATAAGATTTAATACAGGACTTCCAAGTCCCATGGAAAGATTGAGGAGACTTCAGACGTGGGTACAGAAATCAGAGAAAGGAAGAAATCAAAAGGAAATTCTGACTAGTCTAGGGCTCTCTCTCGGAACTGGAATTATTCCACGCTTTTCTAGCCCCTCCACAAAACAGAGCTCATGAAAGTCCAAACTCCTTGGGAATCTTTAAGTTCAGCCAGTCCAGAGAAAGCCTTCTCTGTTTTCTCCAAGCCTGGTCAATCACCTCCACTCTAGAATGATAAGGAAATATGGCCAGGCAGAATCCTTCATGAAATACAGAGGAAATATTTCTTGGCTGTTGATCCCTAAGGATCAAGAGTCAAACTTACTTAACCTTGAAGGATGCTCTCCTTTATCCAAGGAAGACTGACTTCCAGAACCTGGGAACACCTGCCTGATGGCCTAGGATGTAAAAATGTGGATTTAGGATCCTAACTGTTGCTTTTGATTTTCTGCTTCCTAAAGGTGGAGAGAAGGGGTAGATTCAGGATAAGATGAAAATTCAAGTCTCACTGCATTCATTTTCCATACAAAAAAAGGAGGCAAGAAGTGAGAAATGAAGGACCTGTTCCAATGGCAGTGCCCTGGGACGAAGGCATTAACTCCTAATGCTCAGAACTGGTTAGACAAAGGTCGGGTGGCCCTTATTTGCTAGGCTTTGCAGGTGACCAGATGGCTGGTGCCACATTTTGCAACTGCCTCTCTGACAGGCCTATAGTTCAGCTTCCCCATAGTTCTGGCCTCTCCCACTTAGGCTATACTCCAAATAAAGAATGTGAGCAGGACTGGAGCTCTTAGGGAAACATTTCCAGCCCCTGTAACAAAATGACTCACTCCTGTGTCCACCTTAGGGATGAGCAACTGCTCCATGACACCTGTCATCTACATCCACAAGGACTGGGCAAGGGGCCCTCTTCTGATAGTCCCAAGGGAGATGGCATCTCCCCAGATATGGGTGTGTTGGCTAGGAATATAGCTGGCTCTGAGCCTTGAGCCTTCAGAAACCTGTACTTCCAGTATATGTCTTTTCTAAAAGGGCAGGAGGCTTTCTTCTACAGAGCCAGGGCTTCCTCCTTCATCAGAAATCCCCCAAATCTCAGGATCAGTCCTGGATCTCACAGTTTTGGGGAAGTTTGTTCATTTAATTGAGGAAAGAAGAGAAAATAGAAAGAATGACATAAGAAAGCTATGAAAAGGGGGTAAAAAATCAGGGACTTAGATGGAGAAGGATTTGGAAAAAGAAAATTAATGCAAGCTTGAGATTCCAGTGCCCCAGAGTTGGGAGATGTCAATTTCTTTTCCACAGAAAAAGACCAGGAGAAAAAAGATCAGGCTACCACACCAGAGATTTAGTTTAGACATTAGGAATGACTTTCCAATAGTGACAACTGAGAAGCAAAGGTCTGGGTAGTCAAGAAAGCATCATATTCTGCTTCAGCATACATCAGAAATACCTTTTTAAAATCAGCTTGACCTGTCTCAAATATGGTCCCACCTAAAACAGAAACAAAGGTGAATTCCCTAGATCTGTCTGCATCAAATTTAATCCTGTCTTGGAGAGTTGGCCCAAGTAAAATGAGACCATTCCTCCTAAGAGCACGATCACTACACTTTAAACTGATCAGTGCTGAAACCATGACAGGAATAACTGAGAAGTGATGTCATATTTACATAAATTTTAAATGTAATTATTGCAAACCTTTACATATGAGGAACATTTTTGATTGGTCAAAACCCTATTGGACCTATGATTTTACCTAATTTTAATATTCTTCTGAGGCAAGCATGAGGAATTTTCCTGACTTTCCCTTCCCTAGCAACGGCTCTTTACTGTGGGCCACGTGATCATCAAAGAACTGCAACTCTCGGAGCCAGTGGTGCCCATTCCCAGTTGGGAGTGTGATGACAAAA
>JAVSCE010010753.1:0-232035 GCA_032199065.1 Smutsia gigantea | reverse complement strand
TCAATGGGCTTAACAGGAGACTGGATGAGGTGCAAGAGACTGTTACTGGAATAGAAATCAGAGAACAGGAATACAGAGAAGCTGAGGCAGAGAGAGATAAAAGGATCTCTAGGAATGAAAGAATATTAAGACAACTGTGTGACCAATCCAAATAGAATAATATTCCCATTATAGGAGTACTAGAAGAGAAGAGAGAAAAAGGAATAGAAAATGTCTTTGAAGAAGCAATTGCTGAAAACTTTCCCACACTGGGGAAGGAAATAGTCTTGTAGTCCACAGAAGCCCACAGATCTCCCAACACAAGGGACCCAAGGAAGACAACACCAAGACACATAATAATTAAAATGGCAAAGACCAAAGATAAAGACAGAGTACTAAAGGCAGATAGAAAGAGAAAAAAGATCACCTACAAAGGAAAACCCATCAGACTATCATCAGACTTCTCAACCGAAACCTTACAGGCCAGAAGAGAATGGCATGATATATTTAACGTTATGAAACAGAAGGGCCTCGAACCAAGAATATTGTATCCAGCACGATTCATTTAAATATGATGGAGGAATTAAACAATTTCCAGAAAAAGGAAAGTTGAGTTTGCCTTTCATAAACCAACTCTACAGGATATCTTAAATGGACTGCTCTAGATGGAAGCACCCCTAAGGCTAAAAAGATATCATCAGAGGAAATAAAATCATAGCAAAGAAAGCAGACCATCCAAATACTAACTAAAGGCAAAGAAAAAAACACCTAGTATATAAAGAATGGAAGAGGAAGAATAAGAAGGAAGAGAAATAAAGAAACATCAGATGGTGTTTACAATAATTTAACAAGAAAGTTAAGTTAGATTGTTAGATAGTAAAGAAGCAATGCTTGAACCTTTGGTAACCTCGAATCTAAAGCCAGCAATGGCAATAAGTACACAACTATCGATAATCACCCTAAATGTAAATGGACTGAATGCACCAATCAAAAGACACAGAGTAATAGAATGGATAAAAAAGTAAGACCCATCTATATGCTGCTTACAAGAGACTCACCTCAAACCCAAATATATACATAGACTAAAAGTGAAGGGATGGAAAAGATATTTCATGCAAACAACAAGGAGAAAAAAGCAGGTGTTACAGTACTTGTATTAGACAAAATAGACTTCAAAACGAAGAAAGTAGCAAGAGATAAAGAAGGACATTACATAATGATAAAGGGGTCAGTCCAACAAGAAGATATAACCATTATAAATATATACGAACCCAATATGGGAGCACCGGCATATGTGAAAGAAATACTAACAGAATTAAAGGAGGAAATAGAAAGCAATGCATTCATTTAGGGGACTTCAACACACCACTCACTCCAAAGGACAGATCAACCAGACAGAAAATAAGTAAAGACACAGAGGCACTGAACAACACACTACAACAGGTGGACCTAACAGACATCTACAGAACTCTACACCCAAAAGCAACAGAATACACATTCTTCTCAAGTGCACATGGAATATTTTCCAGAATAGACCACATACTAGGCCAAAAAAAGAACTTCAGTAAATTCAAAAATATTAAAATTCTACCAACCAACTTCACAGATCAAAAAGGTATAAAACTAGAGATAAATTTTAGAAAGAAAACAAAAAGGCTCACAAATACATGGAGATTTAACAACATTCTCCTAATTAATCAATGGGTTAATGACCAAATCAAAACAGAAATCAAAGAATATGTGGAGACTAATGACAACAACAACACAAAGCCACAACTTCTGTGGGACGCAGCAAAGGCAGTTCTAAGAGGAAAGTATATTGCAATCCAGGCCTACTTAAGGAAGGAAGAACATTCCAAAAGAATAGTCTAAAGACACAATTACTGAAATTGGATAGAGAAGAACAAATGAGGTCCAAAGTCACCAGAAGGAGGGACATAATAAAGATTAGAGAAGAAATAAATAAAATTGAGAAGAATAAAACAATAGAAAAAAATCAATGAAACCAAGAGCTGTTTTTTTGAAAAAATAAACAAAATAGATAAACCCCTAGCCAGACTCATTAAGAGAAAAAGAGAATCTACACACGTAAACAGAATCAGAAATGAGAAAGGAAAAATCACGACGGACCCCACAGAAATACAAAGAATTATAAGAGAATATTATGAGAATGTATATGCTAACAAGCTGGAAAACCTAGAAGAAATGGACAACTTCTTAGAAAAATACAGCCTCTCAAGACTGACGAAGCAAGAAACAGAAAAACTAAACAGACCAATCACCAGCAACGAAATTGAATCAGTAATCAAAAAACTACCCAAGAACATAACCCCTGGACCAGATGGATTCACCTCTGAATTCTACCAGACATATAGAAAAGAAATAACACCCATTCTCCTTAAAGTTTTCCAAAAAATAGAAGAGGAGGGAATACTTCCAAACTCATTCTCTGAAGCCAGCATCACTCTAATACCCAAACAGGACAAAGACCTTACCAAAAAAGAAAATTACAGACCAATATCCGTGATGAACGTGGATGCAAAAATACTCAATAAAATATTAGCAAACCGAATTCAAAAATACACTAAGCAGATCATACACCATGATCAAGTGGGATTCATCCCAGGGATGCAAGGATGGTACAACATTCGAAAATCCAACAACATCATCCACCACATCAACAAAAAGAAGAACAAAAACCACATGATCATCTCCATAGATGCTGAAAAAGCATTTGACAAAATTCAGCATCCATTTCTGATTAAAACTCTCAACAAAATGGGTATAGACAGCAAGTACCTCAACATCATAAAGGCCATATATGACAATCGCATAGCTAACATCATACTTAACAGCGAGAAGCTGAAAGCTTTTCATCTAAGATTGGGAACAAGACAGGGATGCCCACTCTCTCCACTGTTATTCAACATAGTACTGGAGGTCCTAGCAATGACAATCAGACAAAACAAAGACATACAAGGCATCCAGATTGGTAAAGAAGAAGTCAAATTGTCACTATTTGCAGATGACATGACACTGTACATAAAATACCCTAAAGACTCCACTCCAAAACTACTAGAACTAATATCTGAATTCAGCAAAGTTGCAGGATACAAATTAACACACAGAAATCTGTTGCTTTCCTATACACTAACGATGAACTAACAGAAAGAGAAATCAGAAAAACAATTCCATTCACAATT
Source organism: Smutsia gigantea (assembly GCA_032199065.1). Classification (NCBI taxonomy): domain Eukaryota; kingdom Metazoa; phylum Chordata; class Mammalia; order Pholidota; family Manidae; genus Smutsia; species Smutsia gigantea. The sequence goes on along the minus strand of JAVSCE010010753.1, from coordinate 228,853 downwards.
GCATCAAAAAGAATAAAATACCTAGGAATAAACCTAACGAAGGAAGTGAAAGACCTGTACTCTGACAACTACAAGACACTCCTAAGAGAAATTAAAGAGGACACTAACAAATGGAAATGCATCCCATGCTCTTGGCTAGGAAGAATAAATATTGTCAAAATGGCTATACTACCTAAAGCAATCTACAGATTCAACGCAATCCCTATCAAACTACCAACAACTTTCTTCAATGAACTGGAACAAATAATTCTAAAATTCATGTGGAACCACAAAAGACCCGGAATAGCCAAAGCAATCCTGAGAAGGAAGAATAAAACAGGGGGAATTACGCTCCCTGATTTCAAGCTCTACTACAAAGCCACAGTAATCGAGAAAATTTGGTATTGGCACAAAAACAGACCCACAGACCAGTGCAACAGAATAGAAAATCCAAACATTAACCCAAACATATACAGTCAATTAAATTTCATAAAGGAGCCTTGGATATACAATGGGGAGATGACAGCCTCTTCAGCAGTTGGTGTTCGAAAAACTGGACAGCTACATGTAAGCGAATGAAACTGGACTGCTGTCTAGCCCCATATACAAAGGTAAACTCAAGGTGGATCAAAGACCTGAATGTACGTCATGAAACCATAAAACTCTTAGAAAAAAACATAGGCAAAAATCTCTTGGATGTAAACATGAGCGACTTCTTTATGAACATATCTCCCTGGGCAAGGGAAACAAAAGCAAAAATTAACAAGTGGAACCATATCAAGCTGAAAAGCTTCTGCACAGCAAAGGAGACCATCAGTAGAACAAAAAGAGATCCTACAGTGTGGGAGAATATATTCATATATGAGGTATCTGATAAGGGGTTGACATCCAAAATATATAAAGATCTCATGCACCTTAATAAACAAAAAGCAAATAATCCAATTAAGAAATGGGCAGAGGACATGAATAGACACTTCTCCAAAGAAGAAATTCAGATGGCCGACAGGCACATGAAAAGATGCTGCACATCACTAATCATCAGAGAAATGCAGATTAAAACCACAATGAGATATGACCTCACACCAGTGAGGATGGACAACATCCATAACACAAACAACAACAAATGTTGGCGAGGATGTGGAAAAAAGGGAACCCTCCTACACTGCTGGTGGGAATGCAAATTAGTTCAACCATTGTGGAAAGCAGTATGGAAGCTCCTCAAAACACTAAAAATAGAAATACCATTTGACCCAGGAATTCCACTCCTAGGAATTTACCCTAAGACTACAGCAGCCCAGTTTGAAAAAGACATATGCACCCCTATGTTTATCGCAGCACTATTTACAATAGCCAAGAAATGGAAGCAACCTAAGTGTCCATCAGTAGATGAATAGATAAAGAAGATGTGGTACATACACACAATGGAATATTATTCAGCCTTAAGAAAACAGATCCTACCATTTGCAACAACATGGATGGAGCTAGAGGGTATTATGCTCAGTGAAATAAGCTAAGCCAAAAAACACAAGTATCAAATGATTTCACTCATATGTGGAGTATAAGAACAAAGAAAAAAACTGAAGGAACAAAACAGCAGCAGACTCACAGAACCCAAGAACGGACTAAGAGTTACCAAAGGGAAAGGGACTCGGGAAGATGGGTGGGAAGGGAGGGGTAAGAGGGAAAAAGGGGCATTACGATTGGCAGATGTAATGTTGGGGGGGCTCGGGGAGGGCTGTACAACTCAGAGAAGACAAGTAGTGATTCGATAGCATCTCAGTACACTGATGGACAGTGAGTGTAATGGGGTTGGTGGGGGGGACCTGATGAAGGGGTTTAATAACCATAATATTGCACATGTGTAGAATAATGATACCAAAATAAATTATTTAAAAAAAAAACAGTAGCAACCTGAAGTTGTATCAGTAGTGCAATTGTTAACAATGGCTACCTCTGCGTAGTAGAATTATGGTTCAATCAATTTTTGATTGTTTTATTTTTTTGAGGCATTTATTCTTTGTTTATCTGTATCTTCTAATTTTTCAACAGTAGATGTGTAATAAATGCATGGTTTTTTAAAGTTAGCATGAATTGTAACAGATCTTATAAGAAGAAAAGACCCAGGAGATCACGTGGGGGAGGCAGGCAGATGGGCCACAAGAGGAGAGCCAGGCCCTGGAGCAAGGAGCCTGGGTGAGTGGATGTTGTCATGGCAGCTGTGTGTCCCCATATGTGCAGCCAGACATCCCTGTGCTCAAATACAAAGTCTAATCTATGATCACGGACAAGGTCGTTAACGTCTCCAAGAATAGCTAATCATAAAACTTACCCTGAAATCATGCCATGAAAATGACATGACGTGGTTATGAACAGCAAGAAGCATACTGGCCCTCCCACAGTTGAAGCAAAGAAGTGATGTTAAGTCTGGTATAATCTCTAGTGTGATGGGCACTTTACTCTTCATTCATGCCAGTGCCTCCCTGCACTGAGTCTGAATTTTCTGCCACCACTAAGTGCCCTGGGAGAAGAAGCAATGAAAAATCACGAGCCAGTGCCAGGCAATATACCTAACCTTCTCCCCAAGACGCCCTTCCAAATCCAAAACTCCAGCTAAGTGGCTGAGAATTATCTGTTCCTATGAACACTTTCCCCATTGATTTTAGGGAACAATTCATCTAGCTGTGAATAAATGTTGGTTTTACGCATGCTTTTTTAGAGCGGATCAGACGTGAACTGACAGAATCAACGTGCACACTGATCTGCTGGACCCCCAGGGGAGTGGGCAGCTTCACAGGCAAAGAGTAAGAACTGAAGGTGTTCAAGTAACCGGGGTGTTCCTGAAAGAGAACTGATGAGAAGGTAGGCCAGACACCCCTGAAGTCCTCCTCATATCTAAACATTTACTATCTGTGATTTTTCACTTTGGTGTATGATTAAGACTTTTAGACCTTATAATCATAAACGCTGTTAGTTAATGATACACACATGCTTAAGATTTTTTACTCATTACTTTTTGGTGTTTTTCCCTTTCACAGGTGGTATGCTTTTGTGATCAGCTCCCACCTGACTGACATTCATTTCACTAGATTACTATCTTTAGACTGACTATAGTTAAAATTTGCAGGTGTAGAAGCCATTTTTCCTCTTTAAAGTATCCTTTTCCTATCCTGATGTAGGCCTCACTGCCTGATTCTGAGCAGGCAATCTAATTTCTCTTATTTCCAAGTTCTTAAGGGACTGAGCTAACAATGCTGATAACTGATAAATTACTGATGAAAAAAATTTGGATCAGACATTCACTTATTGTGTTGGTAATTTTTAGGCTCAGATTCCAAAGTGATCTATCTTTAATTTAAAGTGTTCAAATTTATAAACTTAGTTAGATATTTTCTTCCTTAAATATGAACATATGTAAGCAAGAGATATTAATGTATTTAGTTTGATAAATTTATTCACATTTGACATTTGACTTAAAATTTTATTTTCGAAGTATAATAGTTACCTCTATGGAGCTGGAGAAAAGAGGAGAGTTTAATTTAGTAGCCAAATGCCAAAACATTATGTAAAAACCAAATTAGAAAAAAAGAAAAGGGTTTTCTTGCCTTTCAACAGCTGTTACAGCTTCACCCTGAAGAAACCTTGGCAGATTTTTAAGCCAAGTCTACAACTAAGAAGGGAGAAATGATAAATACGACCCCAGCACACACACACATATACGCACATCCCCCATACTTTTCTCTGTCTTCTAAGTGATTTGAATCTTCAGAAAGAAAAAAAAACATGAATATGAAAAAAATAGAACACATTTTCTTCAAAGATTATTAAGAGAAGATCTGATATCAAACTTAAGTACTTACACTCATAAAAGGACATAATTTAAAATCCAACCAAATTAGTGAGTATAAGAGTGACACAGTCCTAAGAGATAGCTCTCTAACTTGATTTAAGGAAGGAATAACCATACCTTTTCTTTCTTATTGCCCTTCCATAAGGACTCTGAGGTCCTTGGTCCACATCATCATTGGTACACACAAGTCCCCTTGCACTTTAAATTATATTGCTTTCCCCATTTATTCCCTAATCTCAATATTTTTCTCTTCATTCTTATTGGCCTCCACTCTATCAGACCTAACATATGGCCTTGGAGATATATGTACTGTTGAAGCGTACTTAGGCTGTGAAAGTTTTTATGTTACACATAAAACTTAATCAACACTGCATGTCCTAGCTTTACTCGTATGTGCCAGATTAAATATGGCTGCAAATTCTTGGACATTCCTCCCATTAAGAGAAAAGTTCATGTTCCTTACTTTAAATCTGGCAGGCTCTGTGAATGCCTTGCCTAACAGAATGTGGCAAAATGGACATGCTAGTTTCAGACACCGGGCCTTAAGAAACTGACAGTTTTTACTTTCTTGTCTTTGGAATGCCCTCTGTGGCAGTCCCAAGATACCATGCAAGCAGTCTGATTGCCTGTAGACCACCATGCTGGAGAAGACACATGCGGGCCCTCCAGTTGACAGTCTCAGCGGAGTCCAGTCTTCAGGCATCTCTACCAAGGCACCAGTCATGTGAGGGAAAGCTCCTTGGGGGGCAGACCCGTCCTCCTACCGCTAAATACCAGTTGGTCAGCCAGTTAATGCCTTGTGAAGTAGAAGATTTATCCAGTCAAGTGCTGCCTACATTATTGACACACAAAATTGTGAGATAATTAATGGTCATTGTTTGGGGTAGTTTGCTAGTCAGCAATGGATAAGGATAACAAAGTGCTACTTTATGATTTCTGCCCACTGTAAAGTGTGGTTTTATATGTCTACTTTTATCCATGATTTAAAAAAAAAATTTACATCAGTATAGGTATTGTTACAGATCTAGCTCTTATTTTTATTCTACTCTTTTCAAGATTCATCCATATTGCTCTTTGAAAATCTAGTTCTTAGCTTCCAAGTGTTAAACTTACAGCCACCACATATGCTTCCATCTCTTTAGGACCACAAACAATATTTTGATACATATCCTTATACATATCCTTATCTGTCAGCCAATGTGATAATTTCTCTGGGATATATTCCAAGGAGTAGGGTTGCTATATGATAAGGTGTGTGCACATTTAGTTTCACTTAATACTGCTACACAGCTCTTCATAGTGATACCATAAGTTGATATTTATATGTACTGTTATATCAAGAGTTGCTACATTTCTTCCATTTTATTTTGTGTTTTCTGTCTCCATTTCCTTTCTCTTTCTGCCTTACATTGGATAGATTAACTTTTCTTCTGCTGATTTTAAGTTATATATCATTTTTTATTCTACTGGTAATTAACATAATATTAGCCAGGATTTCAGTTACAAAGAAAAAAATCCTTTTAGCTAATATTAACAGGGAAGTATTAATTACAGAGTTTTAAATGGCTATGGATTCATTAGGTGAGCTGAAGAAATACACTTCATGTTAAATTTTAGAAACAATTTAGGGAAATTCTCAGTCATTGTTTGTTCAACTTATACATTTTTCTTCTGTGACTCCTGCTATTCAAGTATGGATGTTTCTTGTCGCTTGACTTCTATATTTTCCATTTCTTCCATTTTTAATGCCCTTGGATAGTTTCTTCCACCAATTCTTACAGGCTGTACCTTAATTTTTAGATATATACATAAGCCACACTCAGATTTCTGACCCATAAAAATTGTGAAATGATGAAAGTTAATTGTAATAAGCCACTAAGTTCGGGGAAATTTGTTACACAACTATAAAAAGCCAACAGAGCAGGTAAAATATATCTTGTGAGAAAGTAAACACCAGATCGTAGTTCCTACTGGGTTGAGGAGGAACATGCCTCAGGAACAAAGTCTGTGGCATTAGAATATGGCCTCAATCTTCCCCCTTGCCCTCCCTATATGAAGTTGCCTTTCCCTTTAGGGAGCCATCCAGCATTTCTGCCCAGGACGCTTTTCTCCCCACCCCTCTTCTTCAATTGTAATCGTCTAGCGCCTGGAGTATGGGAGGGAAAGAGGGAACAGGAAACACTCAAGAAAGTCTTGTTATTTATCCCTACCTCTACCTTTTGTGTTTTATCTACTCACAGGGCAGACACTGACCCACTCAAGGAAATGCAGACAAGAGAAATTTACTTTTGTTCTTAGATCGGAATGACAGTTTGGCTAAGTATAGCATCTAAATAATTTTCCTTTAGCACCTTGGAGACATTGTTTGCTAGTAACCTACATCCCAACCAAGAAACCAGATGTCATTTTACTTCTTACTTTCAGGCAATTTTTTTTTCATGAGGATATGTTTATTATCTTTTATTGTTTGTTTTCCTATATCTTTATTCTATAAAAATTCTAATAGGAGAGAGAATGGCTTTTCTAGATCTATTCTTTATGCCTCTTAAACCACAAAGGTGATATTGTATTAGAATTGTTACTTATGTGAAAAAGGTTATATGGAATTGCTATAGTCTGCATGAAAATATCTAGGCAGTAACTAATAAAATTTAAAGTAAGTTTGCAATTAGATCAAGAAATCACCCACAAGAACTAGTATATTAGAATATATGTTCAAATATTGAAGCTTTTATTTTTTTTGCAATAGCAAAACATATGAATGCTCACCAGTTCAAGGATGGTTGAAAATAATATGACATATATATTCTGTGGCATAAGATACAACTATTTATAAAATAAATTAGATTTTAAATACTAAATTATTTATTTTTTTCTTTAATATCCTGTGAATGTATTGAGTGATAATGTTACTACTTTTAATTGTTTTTAAGGAAAATACTAAAGGAATGAAAATGGAAGGCAATAAAGAAGGAAGAATATGGAAGAGAGAGATGAACTTGCAGGTCGTATCGGGCTTTGAACTTTTATGCTGACAAGGTTTTATCTGGTGTTTTTGTGTACCACCCTGGGAGGCACTGAGCATTTTCAAAGTTTCAGGGTGTTTTTGGAGAACTACACAGCTGGGGGAAATAAAACTCTTCTGGATATTTATTAGAATCCTATTTCTATAAACTTCCTCAGCAAACATTCAGTGGATAATTATTTCTCTAAATTGGCAGTCCTTATTTTTCAAACAGCCAACTTAAGGAATAACTGCCAAAACCATTATATTTACTTTTTTGAGAAGTGATGGGAGGTCTAAAATAATATTTAAAATTTATGAGACTCCTAAGTAGTTTCTTTTCAGTGCCATTTTCCATGACAACTTGCTAAAATAGTCAGGATTATTTTTTAACATCCTGGTAATCCTTATAAATTTGGGGCTTAAAGCAAGTTAAAAAAAAAGACAAATAGGACTTAATTCAAAATGCCAAATAAGGCTTAATTTCAGAATGCTAGTTGTTGATAGGAGCGAAAGAGGGAAGTTTCTCTGAAAAGGCATAAGAATGTAGCTTCAGGAACTCTTTAGACCATAAAAAAGTACTTTCATATTGTGGAACCTTTTAGAACAATTCAGTCATTTTTAATACTCCCATTTCAGAGGATAGGACAAGTGAAAATAGTCAAGTTCAGGACTGTGGAAATGTCGTAGAGACACTAAGTATTTGCAGGAGGGACTCAGGTCCTAAAATGGCAATGTTAATAAAATTAAGCTATGGGAAAAAAATGAACTTGAACAGGAGCATTCCACTTAAAAGAATGACCCATGGGGAAACAATCCTCCTTCTTGAAAATGAGTCCAGGTAAGGCTTTGGAAACCCTACCAGCTACCCCGGCATTCAAGTCCACAGCAATATTTATTTCATCTGGTGGATACTTGGACTAAGTGGAATTCACAAGATTGTTGAATTGTAGCCATGTATCTAAACAAACAACTGGGACCTTGGCAGGAGGATATGAACATTAAGAAATTTTATATCCATCTTATTTGGGAGTTCCATGAAGACAAGGAGTTCTGTTTACATAATACCGGGAGCTCAGTAAGAATCGTTTGATAGTAATTGAGATTATAATAGCTGATAGACCCTATTTCTACCTTTCTTGATTTTCAGCTATGGAAATTCTGAATTAAACTAAAATTATTGTCCTATAAATAAAATTTCCTAGAGGCATAAACTTAAAACTTGCAAGGAAAAAACCAATAGAATAGATTTACTAAAATCAGGTCTGTATTCATTCATATTTCAAAAGAGGAATCTTGAAAATTGGAAAACACACCATTGGGCATCTAATGTAAGGGAAGATGTCTCATGCAGTGTAGAATTAATTGGGGTATAACTGTCAGTTGAATGACTATCAAACTGGTTCCATCCTAGGTTATTGGGATCAAAGACAACTAATCATGGGAAAAATGCTGCAGGTTGCTAGACTTAAGCTATCATTCTGAAGGGTAAAGCTCCAGCAGTGAAATACATCACACAAAATACAGTTGGGGGTGCTGGTGTTAGATTTTAGGAAAGGACAATTTGGATATCTATGTTAACTGCAGGATGAAAATTTGAGAAGAGAATTTTCCCCAAAGGGAAAATTGGAGGGGTTCAGGGTGCAATAGATAATTAGTGAAAAGTCAATTGTATAGGTCCCATCAAAAGATGTGATGTCTTAAGGTTTTTGCCATGAAGTGGGGAAAGCAATGCTAAATTTTTTTCTCATAGGGAAAAATACAGAATAATGCAGGAGCTCAGAGCTCAGAAGCACCAGAGAATGATGGAAAAAATTAGATAGATGACTGATCCTCACGGAACTGACATTTTTAGCAGACTAAATCTGTTTTGCAGATAGGAACCTAGCCTTCATCAATTCCATAGTAAAAGAACTACATAATAAGAGAAGGAAAGTAAGGAATTCCTTTTACAGGAGGACTCTTCTATTCTATCTGAAATGTTGGTGACTTCAAGTAGGTATAATTATAGAGCAACTCAATTTTAATTATTATTATCATTTGCCCTTCAAAAACAAATGCATTCATTAACTGCCATAAGAAAAGAAAAATTTCAAATTTTCATTGTCTTCTAAAATGATCAAACCATGCAATTATTTATTAATCCAGTATTTATTAAATGCCTGCCATGTACGAGACATTATGACTTCAGTAAAAAGTGTCCTACTGGATACTGGGAATAGTGTATTTAGGATAGGTGAAAAACTGGAGCAAGTTATTCAAGTTTTGGAGAAATCACAGATTCCTCTGTGGTTTGAGAAAATCTATTGGCCCACTTTTCAGAACAAAGTGTATGTGCTTATAGTGGGCTGAATTATGTCCCCCCCAAAAATGTCCAAGTCTTAACCTCAGGTAGTTGTGACTGTGACCTTATTTAGAGTCTTTGCCGATGTAATTGATTAAAGGATATCAAGATGAGGTAATCCTGAATTTAGAGACAGAAAGGAGAAGACACAGAGACACAGAGAAGAATGTCACACAAAGACAAAGGCAGAGACTGGAAGTGTCCCACTGAACGCTAGGACTGCTGGGAGTCACCACAAGCTAGGACAGAGGCACAGAATGAGTCTCCCTCAGTGCCTCCAGCAGGAACCAGCCCTGCTAACACTTTGATTTCAGACTTCTGGCCTTCCGCACTCTGAGAAAATTAATTTCTGTTGTCTTTAGCTAACTAGTTTGTAGTGATTGGTTACAGCAACCCCCGAAAGCTAATACAATGCTCTTATGTGCAGTATTTCATATAGAATATCAACCCTGTACATGGACTTCCCAAGGGCGCATGAAGCCTAAGTTAAGAATGTCCAAATTAGAAGATGTTCTGGAGACTGTGTCCATGAGGGGATTGAGGGACACTTGCAACTGTATCATTTGTAGGAAGATGCAGAGTTGAGTGATGAGAGGCTTGATGATGCTCCTCAAACATCTGGAAACCTGTCAAATCTATGTGGCCTCCAATATGGATGAAAATATAATTTATCATCCAAAATGGGGCATTTCTAAGAGCTGAAAGGAGACACTATTAATAATGATGCAGGGACAACACATATATAGGCCAAGATTGTTCTGAGTGAAGTAGGACATATAATCATTATCCACACAGGAGATAGCCACGATCAAAGGGTGGGAGAGAGAAAAAGAGGCATAATTTGGGTCGAGACACAGATGAATTTCTCAAGAAAATAATCCAACATTCTATGAGATTTCTGCTAGGAAAGATTAGACAACCACTTGGCAGGCAATCTTAGAGGAACAGCGTGTTCATGATGCGTTTAGGAGACCTGTTCGGTTCCTAGTCTGAGGTTATATATTATATGATTCTGGTCTAAATTTGAATTTTACCATTTTCAATATATACTTCTGGAATGACAAACTATTCACTTTGGAGTTCCTCAAGAATGATTTTGCATTCTGCTTCTGTCATTTTTCAATTTTAAAGTCTTAGCAAATACATTCAACCACTTGATGTATAACAATATGTATTTCAAATGATGGTTGTGAGGCTTAAATTCACATTCATGGACCATTACCTACTCATTAAGATGATCACCATGATAACTGTACATTAACATGGAAGTATTTAGGGGCTTTTGGAAAGAAAAGAAAAATATGCAAATATATCCATATCAAAGTTACAACACTGGCTGGGGCTAAGAACTAGAAAGCAATATGAAAATAATTAGATTTTTTTGGAATAACAGGACTGTGGTTATTCTTCCCCCTCTTATCCTGATCTATGTTAATGGAAGTATGTGGTTATCTAATCAATAAAATTACATTAAAACTTGAAAAAAAAACATGTAAAACTCAAACAGTGTCTGGTCTATAAGAAGTGATCAATAAATAAAAATTCACTTCACCTTAGTGAACTGTAAAGATATAGCTATATCTATATTTAACTATGTATTATAGCCATGTATATGTTTGATTGATTTAATTGACAACCCTTTAGTTTTTTCTTTCCTTGAGCCATGGAGCCTCTTGGTGGGGTGGACCATCCTCAGGAATCATCCGCAGTTACCTGAGGTCACCTGTGGGGGTGACACTCCTGACCCTGGGGTTCAGCTGCTTCCCTACCTTTAATTTTTTTCTTTTTTATTAAGGTTTCACACAACCCAAAACACTGTGGTTACAACATTCACCCATATTATCAAGTCCCCCCCACACCACATTGCAGTCACAGTCCATCAGCATAGTAAGAAACTATAGAGTCACTACGTGTCTTCTCTGTGCTACACTGTCTTCCCCGTGACCCCCTCAACCCTGCACACCATGTGTGCCAATTATAATACTCCTCAATCCCCTTCTCCCTCCCTCCTCATCTTCCCTCACCCCTACTCTTTGGTAACTGCCACTCCCTTCTTGGAGTCTATGAATCTGTTGCTCTTTTGTTCCTTCAGTTTTGCTTCATTGTTATACTCCACAAATGAGGGAAATCATTTGGCACTTGTCTTTCTCTGCCTGGCTTTATTTCACTGAGCATAATACCCTCCAGCTCCATCCATGTTGTTGCAAACTGTAGAATTTGTTTCTTTCTTATGGCTGAATAATATTCCATTGTGTATATGTACCACATCTTCTTTATCCATTCATCTACTGATAGACACTTAGGTTGCTTCCATTTCTTGCTATTGTTAATAGTGCTGCAATAAACAAAGGGGTGCATGTGTTTTTGAATCTGAGATCTTGGTTTCCTTGGGTAAATTCCCAGGCGTGGAATTCCTGAGTCAAATGATATTTGTATTTTTAGTGTTTTGAGGAATCTCCATACTGCTTCCACAATAGTTCAACTAATCCCACCAGCAGTGTAGGAGGGTTCCCCTTCCTCCGCATCCTTGCCAGCATTTGCTGTTCCTTGTCTTTTCGATGTTGGCCATCCTAACTGGTATGAGGTGATATCTCATTGTGATTTTAATTTGCATTTCCCTGATAATATACGATGTGAAGCATCTTTTCATGAGTGTTGGTCATCTGAATTTCTTCTTTAGAGAAGTGTCTGTTCACATCCTCCACCCATTTTTTAATCAGGTTATTTGCTTTTTGGGTGTTGAAGCATGTGAATTCTTTATATATTTTGGATATTAACTCCTTGGCAGATATGTCATATATGAATATATTCTCCCATATGGTAGGATGCTGATGGTATCCTTTGCTATACAGAAGCTTTTTAGTTTGATGTAGTCCCATTAGCTCATTTTTGCTTTTGCTTCCCTTGCCTGAGGATATATGTTCAGGAAAAAATTGCTCATGTTTATATTCAAGAGATTTTTGTCTATGTTTTCTTCTAAGAGTTTTATGGTTTCATGACTTAACATTCAGGAATTTGTTTCATTTTGAGTTTACTTTTGTATATGAAGTTAGACAATAAACCTGTTTCATTTTCTTACATGTAGCTGTCCAGTTTTGCCAACACCAGTTGTTGAAGAGGCTGTCACTTCATTGTATATCCATGGCTCCTTTATCATATATTAATTGGCCATTTATATGTGGGTTTATTTAACCTTCTCTATTCTGTCCCATTGATGTATGGGTCTGTTCTTGTGCCAGTACCCAACTGTCTTGAGTACCATCCCTTTGTAGTAGAGCTTGACATTGTGGAGTGTAATCCCCTCTGCTTTATTCTTCCTTCTCAGGGTTTCTTTGGCTATTTGGGGTAATCTGTAGTTCCATATGAATTTTAGAACTATTTGTTCTACTTCATTGAAAAATGCCTTTGCTTTTTGATACATACTGATTTGAATCTGTAAATTGCTTTAGGCAGGATGGCCATTGTGACAATATTAATTCTTCCTATCCATGAGTATGGAACATGTTTCCATTTATTGGTATCTTCTTTAATTTCTCTCATGAGTGTCTTGTAGTTTTCAGAGTATAGGTCTTTCACTTCCTTGGTTCGATCTACTTCTAGGTATTTCATTCTTTTTGATGCAATTGTGAATGCAATTGTTTTCCTGACTTCTCTTTCTGCTAGTTCATCATTAGTGTATAGGAATGCAACATATGTCTATGTTCAATTTTGTCAAATGCTTTTTCAGCATCTATGGAGATGATCATGTGGTTTTTGTCCTTCTTTTTGTTGATGTGGCGGATGATGTTGATGGATTTTCGAATGTTGTACCATCCTTGCACCCCTGGAATAAATCCTACTTGATCATGATGGATGATCTTTTGATGTATTTTTGAATTCGGTTTGCTAATATTTTGTTGAGTATTTTTGCATCTATGTTCATCAGGGATATTGGTTTGCAATTTTCTTTTTTTGTGGTGTCTTTGCCTGGTTTTGGTATTAGAGTGATGCTGGCCTCACAGAATGAGTTTGGAAGTATTCCCTCTTCTTCTACTCCTTGGAAAACATTATGGAGGATGGGTATTAAGTCTTCACTAAATATTTGATAAAATTCAGCAGTGAAGCCATCTGGTCCAATGGTTTTGTTCTTAGGTAGGTTTTTAATTACCAGTTCAATTTCGTTGCTGGTAATTGGTCTGTTCAGATTTTCTGTTCCTTTCTGAGTCAGCCTTGGAAGGTTGTATTTTTCTAGAAGGTTTTCCATTTCTTCTAGGTTATACAATTTGTTAGCATATAATTTTTCATAGTATTCTCTAATAGTTCTTTGTATTTCTGTGCTGTCGGTAGTGATTTTTCCTTCCTCATTTCTGATTCTGTTTATGTGAGTATACTCTATTTTTTTCTTGATAAGTCTGGCTAGGGGTTTATCTATTTTGTTTATTTTCTCGAAGAACCAGCTCTTGCTTTCAGTAATCCTTTCTGTTGTTTTATCCTTCTTGATTTTTTTCATTTCTACACTAATCTTTATTATGTCCCTCCTTCTACTGACTTTGGGTCTCATTTGTTTTCTTTTTCTAGTTTCATTAGTTGTGAATTTAGACTGCTCATATGGGATTGTTCTTCTTTCCTGAGGTAGGTCTGTATTGCAATATACGTTCCTCTTAGCAAGGCCTTCCCTGTGTCCCACAGATTTTGCGGTGTTGAATTATTGTTTTCGTTTGTCTCCATATATTGCTTGACATCTGTTTTTATTTGGTTATTGATCCATTGGTTATTTAGGAGCATGTAGTGAAGCCCCCATGTGTTTGTGGGATTTTTAATTTTCTTTGCGTAATTTATTTCTAGTTTCATACCTTTGTTGTCTGAGAAACTGGTTGGTACAATTTCAATCTTTTTGAATTTACTGAGGCTCTTTTTGTGGCCTAGTATATGATCTATTCTTAAAAATGTTCCATGTGCACTTGAGAAGAATGTGTATTCTGCTATTGGGTGTAGAGTTCAGTAGATGTCTGTTAGGTCCATCTGTTCTAATGTGTTATTCAGTGCCTCTGTCTCCTTATTTATTTTCTGTCAGGTTGATCTGTCCTTCCAAGTGAGTGGAGTATTGAAGTCTCCTAGGATGAATGCATTGCATTCTCTTTCTCCTTTTAATTCTGTTAGTATTTGTTTCACATATGTAGGTGCTCCTGTGTTGGGTGCATAGATATTTATAATGGTTTTATGTTCTTGTTTGATTGACCCTTTTATCATTATGTAATGTCCTTCTTTGTCTCTTATGACTTTCTTTGTTTTGAAGTCTATTTTGTCTGATACAAGTACTGCAACACTTGCTCTTTTCTCCCCATTTGTTGCATGAAATGTCTTTTTCCATACCTTCACTTTTAGTCAATGTATGTCTTTGGGTTTAAAGTGAGTCTCTTGTAGGCAGCATATAGATAGGTCTTGTTTTTTTATCCATTCAGTGACTCTGTGTCTTTTGATTGGTGCATTCAGTCCATTTACATTGAGGGTGATTATGGATAGGTAGGTTCTTATTGCCATTGCAGGCTTTAGATTCATGGTTACCAAAGGTTCAAGGGTAATTTCCTTATTATCTAAGAGTCTAACTCAACTCATTCAATATGCTATTACAAACAGAATCTAAAGTTTTTTTTTCTCCTCCTTTTTCTTCCTCCTCCATTCTTCATATATTGGGTATCATATTCTGTACTCTTTGTCTATCCCTTGATTGACTTTGGAGATAGTTAATTTAATTTTGCATTTACTTGTTAATTAGCTGTTCTACTTTCTTTACTGTGGTTTTATTACCTCTGGTGACAGCTATTAAACCATAGGAACACTTCCATCTACAGCAGTCCCTCCAAAACACACTGTAGAGATGGTTTGAGGGAGGTAAATTCTCTCAGCTTTTGCTTATCTGGAAATTGTTTAATCCCTCCTTCAAATTTAAATGATAATCTTGCCTGATAAAGTATTCTTGGTTCAAGACCCTTCTGCTTCATTGCATTAAATACATCATGCCACTCCCTTCTGGCCCATAAGGTTTCTGTTGCAAAGTCTGATGATAGCCTGATGGGCTTTCCTTTGTATGTGATCTTATTTCTCTCTCTGGCTGCTTTTAATAGTCTGTCCTTATCCTTGATCTTTGTCTTTTTAATTATTATATGTCTTCATGTTGTCTTCCTTGGGTCCCTTGTGTTGGGAGATCTGTGCACCTCCATAGCCTGAGAGACTATCTCCTTCCCCAGATTGGGGATGTTTTCAGAAATTACCTCCTCAAACACACTTTCTATCCCTTTTTCTTTCTCTTTTTCTTCTGGTACCCCTATAATGCAAATATTTTTCCATTTCAATTGGTCACACAGTTCTCTCAATTTTCTTTCATTCTTAGAGATCCGTTTTTCCTTCTGTGCCTCAGCTTCTTTGTATTCTTCTTCTCTAGTTTCTATTTCATTTATTGTCTCCTCCACCATATCCAATATGCTTTTAATACCCTCCATTGTGCTCTTCAATGATTGGATCTCTGACCGGAGTTCATTCCTGAGTTCTTGAATATCTTTCCATACCTCCATGAGCATGTTAATGATTTTTATTTTGAACACCCTTTCAGGGAGAGTCATGAGGTTGATATCATTTAAATGTTTCTCAGGAGTTGTATTAATAATTTTACTCTGAACCAGGTTCCTTTGGCATTTCATATTTCCATATGGCGCCCTCTAGTGCCCAGATGCTCTACTCTCTGGAGCTGCTCAGCCCCTGAAGCAATGTCGGGCGTTGCAAGGGAGTGTTATTGGTGCCTGGGGGGAGGAAAGAGCTGCCGGCTGCTATGCCTGTCTCCACTGCATGAACCAGTGGGCTGAGCACACAGGTATAAGCCTCTATGCTTTGCGTTTGTAGTTGCTGTAGACAGATCTTCCCTCTGGCTGGGCTAACACCAGGGTAGGGTTTGCTGTTTTGTGAGCCAGGTGGGGCTGACCAGGAGAAAGGCACAGTAGGCTGCATATCATGGAGGGGCTTCTTGGAGCTGTGTAGCCAGCCAGGGAGCTGGAGCACCTGAAGATCGTGAAAGCTCCCAACCTGCTGGGCAGAGTGCACCTGGACAATTTTGACTACCTCTCCTTTCTCCTGAGCAGTAAGCTCTGTGCAATCCTTGCCCCTTTAGCAGCCCTCTTGCTAAGGGCTTCCTTGTTAGGAAGTCTCTCAGACTGCCCACCTTTCTTTTCTCCCAG
The DNA here is from genome assembly GCA_032199065.1 of Smutsia gigantea. Classification (NCBI taxonomy): domain Eukaryota; kingdom Metazoa; phylum Chordata; class Mammalia; order Pholidota; family Manidae; genus Smutsia; species Smutsia gigantea. The sequence goes on along the minus strand of JAVSCE010010753.1, from coordinate 212,471 downwards.
AGCAGCCGGATATGGATCCTTGCTTTCCACAAGCAGCTGGAATTTCAGACTCTCCAGGAATTCTTCCTGACTTAGCTTTCCAACCCCCTAATCACGAGAGTATCATGCAAGCACAATGAAATGTAGGTTTGTGCTCCCAGAGCAGATCTCCGGAGTTAGGTATTCAGCAGTCCCAGGCCTCCACTCCCTCCCTGCTCAATTTCTCTTCTTCCCACTGGTGAGCTGGGGTGGGGGAAGGGCTTGGGTCCTCCTGGGCACAGCTTTAGTACTTTACCCTGTTCCATGAGTTCTGCTCTTGTCTCCAGGTGTATGCAGTTTGGCGCAGTCCTCTTTCCTGTTGCTCTTTCAGGAGTAGTTGTATCAGTTATATTTTCATATTATATGTGGTTTTAGGAGGAAGCCTCTTTCTCACCTCTCATGCCACCATTTTTAATCTGTCTCTGGATGCCTTTTATTTCTTTATGTTGTCTGATTGCCACGGCTAGGACCTCCAGAACTATGTCAAATAAAAGTGGGGAGAGTGGGCATCCTTTTCTTGTTCCCAATCTTAAAGGAAAAGCTTTCAGCTTCTCATTGTTAAGTATGATGTTGTCTGTGGGTTTGTCATATGTGGCCTTTATTATGTTGAGATACTTTCCCTCTATACCCATTTTGTTGAGAATTTTTATCATGAATGGATGTTGAATTTTGTCAAATGCTTTTTCAGCATCTATTGAGATGATCATGTGATTTTTGTCCTTTTTCTTGATGTGGTGTATGATGTTAATGGATTTTCAAATATTATACCATCCTTGCATCCCTGAAATAAATCCTACTTGATCATTGTGAATACTCTTTCTGATGTATTTTTGAATTCCTTTTGCTAATATTTTGTTGAGTATTTTTGCATCTATGTTCATCAGGGATATTAGTCTTTAATGTTTTTTTTCTGGTATCTTTTCCTGGTTTTTTTATTAAAGTGATCCTGGCCTCATAGAATAAGTTTGGAAGTATTCCCTCCTCTTCTACTTTTTGGGAAACTTTAAGGAGGATGGGTATTAGGTCTTCACTAAATGTTTGATAAAATTCAGCAGTGAAGCCATCTGGTCTAGGCGTTTTGTTCTTAGGTAGGTTTTTGATTACCAATTCAATTTCATTGCTGGTATTTGGTCTGTTCAGATTTTCTGTTTCTTCTTCTGTCTGTCTTGGAATGTTGTATTGTTCTAGAAAGTTGTCCATTTCTTGTAGGTTATCAATATGTTAGCATATAATTTTCCATAGTATTCTCTAATATTTCTTTGTATTTTTTTCTTGTCTGTAATGATGTTTCCTTTCTCATTTATGATTCTGTTTACATGTATACACTCTCTGTTTTTCTTGATAAATCTGGCCAGTGGTCTATCTATTTTGTTTATTTGCTCAAAGAAGCAGATCCTGTTTTCATTGACGCTTTCTATTGTTTTATTCTTCTCGATTTTATTTATTTATGCTCTGATCTTTATTATGTTCCTCCTTCTATTGACTTTGGGCATCATTTGTTCTTTTTCTAGTTCCATTAATTGTGAGTTTAGACTGTTCATATGGGATTTTTCTTCTTTCTTGAGGTCAGCCTGTATAACTATATTCTTTCCTCTTAGAACTGCCTTCACTACATCCCACAGGATTTAGGGTGTTGAGTTGTTGTTTCATTTTTCTCCATATATTGCCTGATCTCTGTTTTTATTTGGTTATTGATCCATTGGTTATTTAGGAGCATGTAGTGAAGCCCCCATGTGTTTGTGGGATTTTTAATTTTATTTGCATAATTTATTTCTAGTTTCATACCTTTGTTGTCTGAGAAGCTGGTTGATACAATTTCAGTCCTTCTGAATTTCTGAGGCTCTTTTTGTGGACTAGCATATGATCTATTTATGAAAATGTTCCATGTGCACTTGAGAAGAATATTTATCTTGCTGCTTTTGGGTGGAGTGTTCTGTATATGTCTGTTAGGTCCGTCTGTTCTGATGTGTTGCTCAGTGCCTCTGTCCCCTTATTTATTTTCTGTCTGTTTGATCTGTCCTTTGGAGTGAGTGGTGTGTTGAAGTCTCCTAAAATGAATGCACTGCATTCTGTTTCACCATTTAGTTCTGTTAGTATTCGTTGGGTGAATAGATATTTATAAAGATTATATCCTCTTGCTGCACTGACCCCATTATCATGTAATGTCCTTTGTCTCTGGTGACTTTCTTTGTTTTGAAGTCTATTTTGTGTCATACAGTTACTGCAACTCCTGTTTTTTTCTCCCTATCATTTGCATGAAATATCTTTTTCCATCCTTCAGTTTTAGTCTGTGTATGTTTTTGGGTTTGAGGTGAGTCTCTTGTAGGAAGCATATAAATAGGTCTTGTTTTTTATCCATTCAGTGACTCTATGTATTTTGATTGGTGCATTCAGACCATTTACATTTCAGGTGATTATTGATAAATATGTACTTAATCCTATTGCAGGCTTTAGATTCATGGTTACCAAAGGTTCAAGGGTAGCTTCTTCACTATCTAACAGTCTAACTTAACTCATTTACTATGCTATTATAAACACAATCTAAAGGTTCTTTTTTATCCTCCTTTTTCTTCCTCCTCCATTCTTCATATATTTAGTATCCTGTACTCTTTGTGTATCCCTCGATTGACTTTGTGGGTAGTTGATTTAATTTTGCATTTGCTTAGTAATTAATTGTTCTACTTCCTTTATTGTGGTTTTATTTTCTCTGGTGACAGCTATTTAGCCTTAGGGACACTTCCATCTATAGCAAAATACACTGTAGAGATGGTTTGTGGGAGGTAAATTCTCTCATCTTTTGTTGTCTGGAAATTTTTGAATCCTTCCTTCAAATTTAAATAATAATGTTGGTGGGTATAGTATTCTTGGTTCAAGGCCTTTCTGTTTCATTGCATTAAATATATCATGCCACCCCTTCTGGCCTGTAAGGTTTCTGTTAAAAGTCTGATGATAGCCTGATTGGTGTTTCCTTTGTATATGATTTTTTTTTCTCTCTAGCTGCTTTTAATACTCTGTCCTTGTCGTTGATCTTTGCCATTTTATTTATTATTATATGTCTTGGTGTTGTCTTCCTTTGATCCCTTGTGTTGGGAGATCTGTGCACCTCCATGGCCTGAGAGATTATCTCCTTCCCCAGATTGGGGAAATTTTCAGCAATTACCTCCTTATGACACTTTCTATCTCCTTTTCTCTCTCTTCTTCTTATGGTACTCCTATAATGTGAATATTGTTCCATTTGGATTGGACACAGTTATCTTAATATTTTTTCATTCCCAGAGATCCTCTTTTCTCTGTGTGCCTCAGCTTTTCTGTATTCCTGTCCTCTAATTTGTATTTCATTTTCCATTTCCTCTACTTCATCTAATCTGCTTTTAAACCCTCCATTCTATGTTTCATTTAGATACTGTATTTTTCAAAGTTTCTACTCTCTTTCTTGAATTCCTCCCTGAAGTCTTGATTACTTTTTGTAGCTCCATGAGCATCTTACTGTGTTTTATTTTGAAATGTTTTTCTGGAAGATTGGTGAGTTCAGATTCACTTGGCCATCTTTCTGGTGTTTGTGGGATTTGGGTTTGTGCCAGGTTCTTTTGATATTTCACATTTGTAAAAATCTCTTGGTGTAGTTGGTGCCCTCTAGTACCCAGAAGCTCTATTCTCTCGAGCTTCTCAGTCCCTGGAGTGATGGCAGGGGTCACAGGCAGGCAGTGCTGGTCCCTGCCAGGAGGAAAGTGCTGTTTCCTGCTTCCCGGCTGCAGTGCCTGCCTCCACTGCCAGGTCCAGTGGGCTAAGGGTGCAGGGAGGAGCTTCTATTCTATGTACTTGTAGCTGCTTTAAGCAATGTCACTCTGTGGCTGGCCTGGAAAAATGGCAGGGCAGGCAGTTTGTGAGCCAGTGCCTGCTGGGAAGAAGGAGTGGCAGGCTGTTTATCATGGTGAGGGGGTCTCAGAGCTGCATTGCCAGCCGGGGGATGGAGTTCCTGAAGCTCCTGAAAGTTCCCAACTTGCTGGTCTGAGGGCACCAGTACAATTTTGACCTGTCCTTTCTTCTCCTAAATAGCAAGCTCCGTGCATTCCTTGCCCCTTTAGCAGCTCTCTTGCTGTTGACAACACTTGAGTTTCTGAGAAATCATTATTGCTTAGACTTCTACAGTTTTGGGAGTACAATATGATGTTTTCCCATGCTCTTGAGGGGAGGAAGGCAGAGAAGAAGGAAGTGCAGGAAGGAAAGAGGAAAGAAGAAATAAATGAATGAACAAATGAACAACAGAAAAGAAAGGAAGAAAGGAGAGGAGGATAAGAAAGAAAATACAGAAAGAAAAAAATGCATAGTAATCCTTTTGTTACACTGAGAACAACTTCTCCATGAAGGTTTTAACTGGCATCAAAGGGATGCAGTCTGATTCAGAGTAAAGTATGTAGCTAATGTCCTTCAAACTCCCTGGGCAATTCCTATAATGTTTTGATTAGACTGATATATATATTTATTTTTTGGTATCATTAATCTACTACTACCTGTGCAACATTATGGTTACTAAACTCCCCCCTTCATCAGGTCCCTCCACCTCCCCCATTACAGTCACTGTCCATCAGTGTAGCGAGATGATATGTGAATGCTTCAGATACTGCACAAAGATTTGTTGTCGGCTGAAGTAAGACATAAATGCCTTGGCTACAGTTCATTCCAGTTATCTGGAATATCTTTTCAGCAACTTCAATTTCTATCAAGAAATCTTCAGTCAGCCTTCTGCTTTTAAGGGCTGTAATGAAGACAACAGTTAGGGGGCATAGATGATATTTGCCCTAGTTTTCAAGAGTCTCATGAGAATCAAATGAGATAATGAGTGAAAAAGTTTTAAAATCTTAATTGCTATAGTGTGGAGAATTCTATTAATAATAATGAAAGTCAATAATGACAACAATTCCGGAAAAAGTCTTGTCTCCTTGGCAGCAGGGACACGAGGTGTGCACTTCTGACCCAAGGACATATGGAGAACCCTGCTGTGCTCTGGAAATGTGGGACATTTTCAGGCCTGAAGAAGACTCCAAAGAGGGAAGCCAGAAGCCCTGTGGCTGCCAATCTGAAGGAGACAAAGGCATTAGGGGTTTGAAGTGCATAAAATATAAAAGCCACAATTCAGACTGTTTTCAAAAGCGGTAGGCCAAGCCCTGATAATGTGCACCATGTCTGCTAAAGGCTGCAGATAGGGTGACGTTCAGCATCGTGTAGAGGGTCACCAGTGTCCAGGACATTGTGGCACGTTCCCGACTTAGCTAACAGGGACTGACCTCCTTTCCCTACTCCTTCCTGTGGACCATACTCTTAATGACAAGATAACTTATCAAAAGGTTTAATTATGCATGTTCTGCCTAAATCTTCCCTCCCCTCCTCATATATTTCTAGCAGACCACCAGCTTTGCAATGATGGCCTCAAGGATTTGAGCAGAGCCAAAGTAGAAGCAGCCAGATGTTAAGAGCTCTTTCTGCTTTTATTTAAAATAAAATCTCTAGCAAGGTTATGCCAGGAAGTGAGGAGAAACTAGAGAAAACCCTGGGGAAGCTATGATCATTTTAAGATTGACTGGGGAGGGAAGAGATCTAAGAGACCAGTAACAAATAGGCGGTGGCCTGCAATATTGTTGCATCCCAAGTAGGGGAAAGGTTTCAAAGGGAGCGTTGTGCCCTTAGAGAGACACAGTCTCAGGTACCAGGGTTCTTAATCTCTCCAAAGACAAAGATGTTTGTGTACAACCTGCAGTTTCCTAACCAAAGGAGACCATGAACTTGAAAAATGGATGCCCTCATGGTAAGTGGCAAGGACCTAATATCTAATCACCAGAGGATTCCCTACAGTCTTTGGCTATGTAAGATTTAAGGACTTTGCCCAATAAAGCATAAAGAGCCTCAGAAATGACTGAGATCTCATTTTCTCCATTCTGATAGGTTGAAGTTTGGCATTTGAATTCAGTTGGTTTAAGTACATTTACTTGTGATAATTTTTGCACATTTAAGTCAGTAGACTGAGAGTTGTATGTTGTTAAATTGACCTCTGACTTCTAAAGTCACGTCCCTGCTTGGGTATTTCACTCAATCCTAGACTTCCCTGGAGTGTGATCCACTCACCCTCCTCTTTACTGTGAATCAGGCATAGGTGTCCTAGTGTGGCCGATTCCAGCATGGGGATAGCTGCTCAGTGAGGTGGGAATGAATGAACATGAGTTGGAATTTACTAAAATAGCTGAATCTCTACTTGGAAAGATTTTTATAAAGAACCTTTACTAGTTTTCAGGTTACATCTTGGAATCCCCTCCCAATCTCCCTCCATTTCCTAATGCCTATTAGGAGTTCCCTGTTGGTTGTTCCATAGGAACATGTGCCTATTTCTATCGTGACACTTAACATTACATGCAACTGCCTATTTGCTTCTGTGCTTCTTGGTCTCTGTATGGGATTGTGTGTAACCTGAAGGCAGAAACTGGGTATAAACACTAAAACTTCTAAAGAGTATTTTATAAAGTCATAATAAAGTCTTATGTTGTGAATGAACATTACATTGTTAGTGGAAGCTCTTGTTTCAAGATTCAGTCAGACACTTCTGTAAGGATATTGATTCATGGATTAGTTATGAGAAAAAGAAGACACTTCACCAAATGGATCTACACAGAAAGAGTCCTGTAATTAATAGCATCTCAATTTGGGGGAATGGTACTTATCTTTTTACTGAACTTAGAAACCAAAGTTAAACTTGAGAAAGAAAAATTGATCAAGTTCAGTTCTTAAACTCATACTAATCTCAGTAAAAGTTAAAAGAAGGAGAGAAAGATGGAATAGGAAGAGGAGGGGAAGAGGAGAAAAAATGTGCACAATATTATTCCCAAATTCTGAATTCTGAGTTTCTCTTAAAATTAAAATTACAAGTTGAAGTGCAAAATATTTAATAAAACCATTTTGTAACACTTCAATTATCATGCTGCCAATCAAATATAATTAATCTAGTAACTAAAAAATGTGATAGAAATTAAAAGAACATTTTTATGGTATGAATTTCAAGTTCTCCATGACATTTAATATAAAAAGGAAAACACTTGAAGTCCAGGAACTAAATAAACAAATCAGAATTCAATGATTTTCTAGATCATAACTTATACTTTCCCAATGCTTATTTTTATTGAATTTTTAGTTCTTATTCAATATTATGGATATTTTAAGCTTTTTAAATTGGCATTCAAATGTTATATGGATAATTTTGCTTCCTTTCAACACAAGTGAACTATAAAAGGAAATCTTAGGCTCTTTAGCAACTGATTCTCACACCACATTTGTTGTATTGTCAAAATTGTTCATTTTCACAGCATTATATATATATATATATAAAATGTGATCCAGGATAAAACCTGGCTTGCAAAGTCACAACTTACAAGTGAATTTTAAACATAGTCTGGAAGAATCTATTCATTCCTTTATGACATACAATTCCATGAATCAAATACAGACATGATAATTTTAGATGCCTTTTGCAATTGCATCACCAACAAATGGTTTGTTTAAAAATACAGTTGTAATTTAAAAAGCACACATGCTTCCATAATATTTTAACACCCCTTGCCTTGTGAGGTTGAAAGGAATAAAAAAAGCTGTGCTTTTATTTTTTTGAAAAATACATCTTCCATTTAAACCTTTTTGTTCTTGAACCTTAAACTTTTGCCTAAGCCAGCTATTTCCATCATTTTTATGCAATTAAAAACCCCTTTTCAAATTACGTTTTCTGCAGAATGCTAACCACACAAAATAGATGCAAACCAAGCTGCTCTGACTGAGACAGAAGACTTGAAGCCTACAGGTGGGGTGCCTCAGTCGTCACCTCTCCCTCCTCCCATGGCCTCAGCAGAGAGTGATAATGGTGCCTAGTTGTTTTAGGACAGTCCTGGTTTACACCAATTGTTCCACCATGATTATTAATAACTCCCTCTTTCACACTCATAAAACAGTATGGCTGTTCATAAGACTCTGAGGCCCTGCCATATACCCAAAGCGCTCCATAGAACACTGGTGAGAAGCCCTGGTCCAGAAGTGATCTAGAAATTTGACGATGGAACTTCTCTCTTCTTATTTTTAATTAATAATTGTTTTCTTCCTTACTTTTTCTTGCAGGTTTTTTAAAGTAGTTCAAGCTTCACTGCAAAATTGACTCCCTGCGCCAACACATGCACAGTCTCTCCATTAGCAACATCCCCGCCAGAGGGGTGCATTTGTTACAGCTGATGAGCCTAGGTTGACACATCATCGTCACCAAAGTGCACAAGTCATGTCGGGGTTCAATCTGCATCCTTCAGGGACGTCTCTCTCCTCCCCTCACGCCTTAATGCAGACAGTGGCCACCGTGTTCTGCCAGCAGCGTCAGTTCAGTGCCATCATATTAACTCTGGATGATTTTGGCTGTCTAATAGGCAAAACAGACTTTGTCCAAAATAAAAATTCGTCAGCCTCCCTACCAATTCCTTCTATATTCAGTGTTTCTGCTAATTCTACCAACCCCTCTAGTCACTGAAACCAAAACCCTAGTTCATTTTTACTTCTTACTCCTTGTGCCAAAATCCATTTAGTTATCAATTTCTATCAGTTCTATCCCTAAATAACTCTCTCCTATGTGTCTTTCTTGTCACTGTTATTTGTCTGAGGGCTCACGTTTGCTCTTATGTCTCAAAGTATAGCCCCTCTCCATATTTCAATTCCTATTGCGAACATCTCATCAATGCCCCTGCTTGCAATTAGTCATCACCTCTGCAAACCTTTCCCAGCTGCTCTCAGCTCCAAGCAATCTCTCCCTCCTCACATCACTACAACTTAATCCATGCCTCACTTGTGATTCACGCTTTTTACTTTTAGTTACAGTTTTAGTTATAACTTTTTATTTTTAGTTTACTTTTAATAAAAAGTTTAACTTTTGACTTTTAATTACAAATTCCTTTCACCAATCAGGAAATCGAGGCCCGAGAGAAAAATACACGTCAGAATGGCTTCCCATTGCAGGCAGCACGGCATCACCTTCCATGCTTGTAGCTACTACATGTTTCTGCTTCTCAGAGTTTTGAACATTCTCAGCCTAAGGTTAACCATGTGGTGTAAAAAAAAAAATGTCTTCAGTGTTAGGCAAACTGGAATTCAAATCTACATCTGCAACTGCTAATAATCCCTTTGTCAGTTCTTTGAGAGAGAGATATGATTCACCTTGGTGTTTTTTGATAAAGTCTTGCATTTGGAGGTCTTCAGTGAATGTTTATCAAATGGGTAAACAGACAAGAACAAACACATAAGTTGTCAACATATTCATTGCTTCAACCCTCACAATCTGACCTGAATTATGATATACTATTCATTATCTTATTCCAAAGAGTAAGCCTACCTAATTTGTCCCAAGTATAAGCCACCTTCTATAATCCTTTTCATAAATGACCTACATACAGTGATTTCTTACTTTCTGCTGCTCCAACATGCCCTCCAGGTTTTCAAAATTTGACTCAAAATTAAGTTTCTCCTCACCAATAACCTAATTAACTAGCCCCAGTGAGCGACACTGTTATTCCGTATCATTTCACCAATCCCTATGCCCCTGTATCATCAACTCCTAATAATATAAATAACACAAAGAATAGGTAAAACTAATTAACAGTTGTTTATACCATGCATTTATCCCATACCTTTCTTATAATTCACAGTTTTTTAGCTTTTATTACATACCAGGTACTATATGTTTCTGCTTCTCGGAGCTTTGAACATGCCGAGCCTAAGGTATAATCATACAGTGTAATAAAAAGCCTTCAGTGTTAGGCAAACTGGAATGCAAATCCACATCTCAACTCTAAATAGATCTGAGACCAGAAACAGGGTATGTTAACGGAGACCTTTGCTCTCTTCTCTCTAATATTGAGAAACTTTTAGTGTTGTGAGAATAAATGAGTTAGGTTATATTTTGTGAAAAGTACCTAGCAGAAGACTTAATATATAGTCTGTGTTCAATACACAAAGTAAATCAAAACTGAAATTTGTAACATGAAGATGATTCAAGTAGAACCAAGCAGCAATTGTCACATTGCCTTCACTCAGGCCATATGGTCCCCAGCTCTCAAATAAGGAAGAGTACATAGGATAATGGTTGAGAGCCTGGTCTCCGAAGTCCAAATGAAGCGATTTTTGCAGATGCACTTATGGTAACTAATCAGCTGACTATAACAAAGGTTGATTTTCCTAGTGGGCTTAATCTAATTACCTGAGCCCTGTAAAACAGGGCTTTTTCTCAATCTGGTCAGAATAAGAAGTCAGAGAGGCTTGAAGAATAAGAAGGATTCAGTGCTCTGTTCTGTCCTTCAAGTTGGTGGGGGCATATGAGAAGGAATGTGGACGACTTCTAAGAGCAGGGTGTGCAACCCCAGGTGACAGTCAGCAAGGAAATGGGACTTCAGTCCTACAGCTGCAAGGAACTGAATTCTGCCAACAACCTAAATAAGCTTGGAAACGTATTCTTCCCTAGATCCTCTAGAAGCACACAACCCAGCCAATATCCTGACTTTAGCCTTGTGGAACCCTGAGCAGAGAACCTAGCCACCCTGTACTGAATGTGTATTACAGAACTGTGAGATAAAAAGTGTGTGCTATTTTAAAGTACTAAGTTATCAGAAAATTGTTACAAACAATAAAAAACCAACACAATCATCTTTCTAGATGACTGGTTTATTATTGCCATGGATTCTATCTTAACCTATTGTTACTGTAATTTAATCTAACTGTATCTTACTTTTACTAGTTGTTTACAAGTGACAACCACTGCCATCAACAGAGACAATTAACTAGCTTTCTATTGTACTTTCCATTTTCCAACCTCCTGCTTTTAGCAACTGCTCTTGTACCTGGATGGCCAAGGCATATCTCCTCTCTCAACGCCTTTGCTGGCTTCCATTTAGAACTTCTCATTGAGTCTTAAGTCCCTATACAGAGAGGCTGGCAGTGTCCATGGCTTACACTAACATTTTCCAATTCTGGTGCTTTCCCAGTGGATTCCCTGACTCCAGATGATGAAAAGGTCTGGTGGCAAAGATGCCAATGATCATGATGATAAAAAGGATCTAACAACAATGGCAACAATCGTACATAATTGCACAACAAACATTTTGTTAAACACTTAGAATGTCCCAAGCTCTGGGTTAAACACTGCATTTCTTTTTCTCCCTTTCCTTCACCATGTAAGATAGCTTTAAATATGTTCAGTTTGTAGAGTCAGAAGTTTGAACTCAGGTGCTTTAAATAACCTAAGATTTTATAGAGAGCAAAGACACACACCTAAATCTATATGACTCAAAAGTCCTTACTAATAACTAAATTTTAGTCTAAGGTTGGTTTGGGTCTAGAGAATATCAGGGAATTTAGGAAGGATTCTGAACTTAAGAGTGCCTTGCAGAATGACACTGTTTTCAATTGAATTTAGTCAACATCTATTTAAACTTTACTTGTTCCAGCCCCTGTACAAAGTAGCAGAAACACAAAGATGAATAAGCTGGAGTCTCTTCAGAGCTTCACAGTCAAGCAATCAAGGTAGGAAGACCTGAGAGATTCTCTAAATTGGGACTTAAATGTACATTGAGTTAGACTGTCTAATGGGAGGGGTATTCCAGGCAGAGGAGACGGTGTGATGGTATGGCTTGAACAGTTTGGTGAATTTGGGGAACAATGATTAGTTGGGTAAAGATTCACAACAGCCACAGTGAGACAGAGTCCAGAAGCTAGTGTCACACAGAGGGCGACATACGTAAGTTTACACTCAGCTCTGAGGCAGTAGGGCATTTTGTTCATTAGATTTTAAAAAGGTTAGCAATATTAACAAGAATAGGTAACATTCACTGCATTTTTACTATGTTCCTGACACTGTAATAAATACTTCATGGGCTTTATATTTTGTAATCTTTACAATCGCCCTATGAGGCAATATTTTTAAGCCCATTTTATAAATGTGGAAAATGATGTTCTGAGAGATTAATTAACTTGTCCAAGTTGAGAGCTATTATATGGTTGATTCAAAATTCAAACCCAGAATTACCTGGAAACAAAGCCCATGTTCTTTATTAAATTTTATTGTGTTTTTCAGTGGTAAGGCAAAAATCTGAGGTTAGGGCATAGTTTAAAATTAGAAGTACTCGTTGACTCATTGGCCAATTGACTAGTTCTGTATACAGATAATGTGTTGTTCAGTAATTATAAACAGTTGCTTTCTCTCCTGAAAGTTTGTTCCTATGACAGTAGCAGTAAGAAAGAGAGAATGAATGTGAGAGAGAGGGAGATTGACAACTTACTTTCCCTTTGGATTTATACAGAATGAATCTGAAATTCCTGACCTTTATAGTTTTCTGTTATCTGGTATCACTCAGTTTAATATACTTTTTCTAATGTCTTAAAAACTGATTTATCATAAAATCTCATTATGCTGTTAAATATACATTTTTGTATGAAGTCCCCAGATTATCAGAGATATACCTTTCCCCAGTAACTTTATGGGTTCTGGATAAAATTTTAAAAATGGAAAAATGAGTTTATGATGTACTCTTTCCCATCATTTGAGATTAAAATATTCCTATCTCATTTAGAGTATTCTCTATGTTGCTTTCTTTCTTCCTTTGCCATGTAGGACATTCATCTCTCAAATATTTATTAGACTGAAAGGAACACAGCTAGAGAATCGATTAAAACATGATTCCTTTTACCTTACTATTCAGATGGGAAGATGCCACAAATTCCCATAAAAAATAGAACCTACATGTCATTAAGTGATCAGCGCCTAATCAGACCGTTCAGTGCTGTTAGAATTAAGAGGAAGAAGAGATTTGGAGGTGATTTGTGAAGGGGAGGGAGAGGGTATGTGATCTGAACCTTGATAGAATGATCAAATAATAATGATTTCCTCTGAGAGAAGGAAAGAGAACATTGAAAGGAAAATACTTGGGCATCGGCACCAGTAAGAAGATTGGGAAGCAGTGTGATATTTCTAAATAAAGACAGGAGACCGATTATTTGGAGTTTTAACGTTTGCCTAGGAAAATAAATTTTAATATTTTGGTGATTACCTAGTCTTTGAAACTCTGATAAAAGTTATAAATTCCAGAAATACGTACAAATGCACATATACTAAATCTTATTGTACAGAAAGAACTACTGTCAGCATGTTGATGCATATCATTTTAGATCTGTATCTTTGGTAAGAGATGTACAGTATATGTACAAAAAGCCATCTATTTAAAATTTTAAAATCAATGTTCAAATATAAGATAAAATTCAAGAAAATGGGAAGCATATAGATGCATTTTTTAAAAATCTATTGATTTTACCTGTGCATATTTACGTGTATTTAAATACATAGCTCTCCCTCCCTGCAGTGACTGATATAAAGTTTTGTCATTTACAGCAACAGATTCAAAGGCAGAGACTGGTATTCATCTTGGAACCAGAAAAGCTATTCTGCTCAGAATTCTTTTACTATAGCAAATATTTACTTCTTTGAATATTTTTATCTTTTGAAAAATAAAATAGCTTTTGTTCTTAATTATAGTTAAATCAAACCACATGTTCATAATAAAAATTTCAAGCAATATATTGAAGTTTAAGAACGAAAGTCAGTTGAAACCCTATCAAGAACGGAGGGGCTTTTGAACAGCAGAATAACATCATTAGTGTATTTATCCCATTGGAAATGCTATGTGAGATGAGTAGGAAAGAAAAAAGCTTAGAAGCCAGGAAACCAGTCAGAAAACCATGCAATCATCTGATAAAAAACTAAGGCCAAGAAGAAAACTGTCACTAGCAGTGACAAGGAGAGCCAAGTTGTGTTGAGTATCTAATTTGTGCAAAGCACTACAAATGGACATACTGAAGAAAATTTTACAAAACTCTTGACCTTATGCCCTCCAGGAGTTCAACTTAGTGGAAGAGACCATTTCATACAGAACTGAAGGTCACAAGCCCTGCTTGGGAAATTCATGTAAGATTAATTGCTAGTACATGTCCTTTTTCAACTTGCTGCTGTATGGGGAAACATTTCAAATCCATATTTTTAATTTAGGGTTAGGAGATCCATGATGAGCCATAGCGAATTACCATGTTAGGGCTATGGTGGAAAGTTAGGAAAACTTGTAAATCATTTGATACTGGAATGCAAAGACAGACATAGTTTTGCAGGAAAAGGACTCCAGAGTTGTAGTTGCCTGGAGGGCAGAGGTAATCTCTTTTGAAGGTGAAGCCTCATAAACATTCATCTCTTGGTGACTGTCTGACTGGAAGGGTCAGCCTGGGGTAGCATTTGTTAATGATTATTGAATGTAGAGTTATTTTGGAACATTATCTAAAGCTAATTTTCAAAGCAAAAGTAAGATATGAGAGTGATTGAGAAGACAGCAACAATTATTTGAAAATAAAAGGAATAAAGAATGAGCAAGAGGGAAAATAAACAGTTCTACAAATAGCTGGGTCATTTTCCCCCAATAATGTGGACTTTAGTTTCTGATTATCTGGAATATTTTTCAATGAACTCAATTCTTTGCATAAGCATTGAAGACATAAATAACATGTTCTTTTATTTTCCATGCATTTTTCTGATGAAAATTAACGTTTTTGATGTCAAAAGTAGCCGAGTTAGGTATGAACAGTTAAATTTATAATATTATTGTGACTTTGTGCTGTATTCTATTATAATGTAATTTGGCAATGAGATTTCTTTTTTTCTGACTATGTAAAGGAGAGACTGTTGAAAATAATGTAAAGGAAACCATGTTGAAAATAAGTCTTTGAGAATGAAGACATTATTAAATCTATTCATAGTAAAATCTGCATCAGATTGTTCCAATGGTTATTGAGGCTAGATCACTTTTTAATGTCTTATTACTCTAGTAATATATAATAGAAACAATCTTTTAAAATATGCAAATAAATATTCATGTATTTCTTACATATGGAAGCTTATGTGGATTTCAAATTGAAATGGCACTACATAGTCCCCACTTTAATTTCACTAGCACCAGACAAATCCTTTTAATAATCTAAACACAACTTCTAGGCCGGGAGGGGCTGCCACTCATTTTTTTATTCAATTCCAAAGTTCCTTTCAGAGTAATAAAAACATTTTCTAAAGAAGCAGAGGATGACCTTGCTTCATTATTTAAATAGGTCAGTCTCTGTTTTTTTCCAACCTTGCATAGATTTGTGTTCAAGAACATTTTTACCATACAAGTCCTTAAGACAATGATGATGTCACCATGAAAGTTGTCAAGTGTGATGCTTTCTCAGAGGCATTACTCTGTGCTAGATATTGGGAAGGAGGGGCCCAAAGACAGATATCTCACAGGTGTATCTAGATTCCACAGTCAATTCAGAAAAAAAATGAAATTAGGTATCATTAAATTATGTTTTTTATTTTAATTTTATATTATTTTTTTTCCTTCCTGTAAAGACATATGATTCATTAAATAATATAAGTTAAATATCTTAAAATTACATTGAAAGTAAACAGTTAAATAATGTTAGATATAAAGAGAGACAGGAACAGCTGGAGAAGGGAATCATAAGTTTCAAGGTAAAAACTGCCCAGACTCTGCCCAGGTAGGGGGTCCCACGAGAAGACAACAAAGGTTTTGCAGGGATATAACTTCTTGTCTACCGGGACCACGCCAAACCTGTCCCAACCAGGTCCCAGTGCAGGCACAACTGAACAGAACTAAGAACTGCCCAAACTACACCCCATGATAATCTCACTAAAATAAAATGGTGGTTTTGCTTCCAGCCTCCAAGGGCTTTTCTGTTGTGCATTTTGGGAAAATACATGTGCACCAAGAGGAATGGGTGTGTAACTAGAGCTATCAATCAAAAGAAGTGTCTCTGGCTACCTCATGATAAATAGGCCCTCCCCTAAAAGTGCGGTGCCTTTGTCTGCCCTGGCCTGCTCCTCCCCTGGAGTGTATTCAAATAGAACTTAAGTTCTGCTTCACTCTTGTGTCTCTGCCTTTCAAATCTTATTGAGGCAGGGTCAGGAACAGAGGAGAACAAACTCAACTTGTAACAGTAGTATGTTAGGGAAGGTTCTGGAATGCACATACAAATAATTTCTCAATCTTGTCCCAAGCTGTTGGATTACATCATCCAAATTCTGCTCTGGATTTCAAGAATGTAAGGAGTTATGGGTAAATTGAAAGAATGGAAAGTATCAAAAAGGGCCCTTGCCATATGATTTAAAAAACAATGAAAATGTGAGAATGTAGACTGGGTCTACATCCTATACAACGTACCCAAATTAGCTGGGTCATGTATCCACTTTATTTAAATGTTTAAGCTCCCCCAAATCCTGTTTCTCATTATTTTTATTTAAAAGAATTAGATTAAATAGCCCTTGGTCTTGTCTACTTTTCTAAACTGTTGCGAGACCCCTGATTATTATTTTTATCTGTTCATGTTGGTGAGAAAAATAAGCAGGGGTGTCCAAGTGCTTCTTAACTTACTTTCTCACGAAACCTGCATTCACCTTCCTCACTATCTGATCATGTGACTTTGTTAAATCCAGCCTCTTCTGTGACCTTGGCCTTCGACTTAGTGCACGCTGCTTGATCTTCTCAGGCATACTTTCCTGACCCTTCTGCTATGCTGCTCCCACACACCCTGAGTTCTCTCCTCCAGAAAATTTTCTATCCTAGTTCACTATCTAAACTCTTCATAGCTGTGGTAAGCTAGATCAGTTATTTAGGCCTAAAACCAGTGACTTAAAAAAAAAAACCTCACTGTCGGCTGATAATTATAGTATAAAATACAAAATATTAAAGCATTGTAAGACTCATAAAAATCAGTACAATAAGCAATTCTTCACATACATTTTTTTATTTGAAATGCCAAGATATCTTAAAAACAATCTATGCAGGGGCAGTCACTTAAGGACCTTTTAGCTATCCAACTTCTTTATACTTAACAAAATTCAGAACTGCATTCATCTCAAGCTCAGCGTCTTCACAAAGTAAAAACTGAGAATGACAAAAAGCCAATCTGAATTTGAAAAGGTCTTTATTTTTCAAAGTGTTTTAGGTGGATCCTCAATTATGTCATGTTAAGAAGAATTTCATTCTAGATGGTTCACAGAAGAACTGTTGTCAGTAGAACCGACAAAATGTGCCTGGAAAATGTTCAGCTATTTTGAAAATAAATGTCAGGACGTCAGCTCCCTGTTTCTCTTGCCGCGGGCTATCATTACTTGGCTATATAACCATTCATTTGCCCTGGCCCTATATATTAACCCCATCAGAGATGTGTAAACAAAATGGGACAGAGTTCTGGCTAGTCAACTTCCAATTCTGTAATGTCACACACATAAAAAGACGTACTTTGGTTTTCTCCCTCAATGTCACATTTTCAGGTTGAACAAAAACAACAGAAAAGTAACTATCATTTTTCAGGCAGTAATGCTGGTCAATTAAATATGACAGAGATGAAGAAAGACATGTAGACTTGATGGAGGAAAAGAAAAGCTAGAATTCATAAAACCTTTATAATGGTTAGCCTAGTGATAACATTCTAAATGTCTATCATTTACTTCCTATCTTCATTTTGTGATATTCCAGCATATTAGTAATAATTTCAAGGTAGTCACAGAATGTTCAAGAACAAATCACCTTTAAATTATTTGTATATGTAAATTATATTAATAATTTAACTTATACCCTGCAATACCATAAAGAGAATAGAAAATACATCCTCAAATCAGAGAGTCAATAACTATATGGTTTCCACTTAAGATCTCATTGTCATTGCACATTAAATAATTTTAACTTATTATAGCTTTTTTTTTAAGCTGCCTTAGAAGTTGCTTTGAGGATGGATTGAATGCATATAGGGAAAAAAGGAGGGCAGTAGAGGTAGGAAACACTGTTTATTTTCTATCTATGCAGCTCCTTTACCTATTTATGCAGCTACATCAAAACTCCACCTTCAAAATTTTTTTACAGATGTTTACCATGGCATTGTACATAATAGTGAAAAAGTGAAAACTGCTTGAATGTCCTACACTAAAAGATTATTTATATTTATAAGTAATTTAAAAAATCACAGAATATCACCTTATAGTTACAAGATAAATATACGTGTATATATTTATCATGCATAAATACATTATATGTAGTAAAATCTATATTTATATATAATACATAAGTACTGGAAGCCATGTACAAAAATAGAAGCATGGTTTATCTTTGTGTGATGGGATTATGGATGATTATTAGTTTCTTCTTCTTATCTGCACTGTTAAAATTCCTATAGTAAACATGTTAGAAGTATTACTTTTCTAATAAGAAAGGCAATAAAATATATTTTAAGTAAGATTAATGTTCTTCAGGAAAAAAGATAAAAAATATACTTACAATGGAAATTTTATATAAATGTGTGTGTATGTGTGTGTGTGTGTGTGTGTGTGTGTGTGTGTGTGTGTGGCTTTAAATTTGTGTGTATATACATAAAATATACAATTTACATATAATATTTTCATAATCATATATACATATTATATGTATACACATAATGATACATATAAATTATATGTATAATTGTATGATATATCATGTATAATTTATATGCATATATTATATACATATTTTTATATTCATTATATATATAGTTACATATATGTAATTTAAGATGCATCACTGAAAATGTCACCTAACAGAAAATTGCTTCTGATCCTGGATTGATAGGATTGCAAATACATGATCAACAAAATAATTTTCATTTCCATTTTGCATTCAAGCTTAGCAAAGACAGAAAAGAGACAGCACCTTAGAAGCCTCAGTTCGATAGCTGTGCCCTAATCTTGTAGCCATTAATTCAAGGCTGGATACATTTTCAGTTTTCCTTTAATCAGCTATGAGCCAGAAATCAGGAAAGGAGATCATAGTGCCTGTATTGCAGCTGTAGTCCCTCGTCTCTGAAACTGAAGATCAGTGAAGAACAGAGTTCACTGAACCAAAAACAAGGAAGAAAGAAAATCATACTACATAGGACATACATACAATATACACACATATAATATACACACATACAATATGCACACATGAGCATGCACGTGCATGCCTCACAGGGTTTCCCAAGATTCAGTCCAAACTCTTAGGAAATATTTGAATACATGAAATGAATTTTGATTCCACTTTTTAAATCTAAGTCACACAACCTAATATAAAAAGAGAAAAATGACCATAATCCTACCTTCTAATAAAGCCACAAGTGAAATTGGAAAATATATGTGTAATCATAATATTAAAAAAACATATGTTCCATTATCTGAGTTCATCTGTGTAATCATTATATCATCATTACAAATATGAATATTCAAATATATATAATAGATAAAAATCTTTGGGGTTTTCATGATTTTAAATTTTTTCTCCTGTAAGAAATTTGAGTTCATATCCCCTTATTACAATTTTCATAAACCTCTATATTTTTCCATTAAAACATGGATCATAGTAATAGATGTAATTATATAATTTTATATTTATTTTATTGTTCCATCTGTTATGCACAAGGAATATTAGTTTCCACCCCTGACATACTTAGACATTAATACTAAATAGCAACCTAGTGACTTTGGTTATCTATTTTATAAAGGATTTATACCATATTTAGGAAATCATTATCCTTAATAAACAATACACAAAACTAATACTGTCTGTGAAATTGTATCAGGATCATGGACTGCCTTTACCAAAACAACATATAACTGGGTCCTGGAAGAGTCTCATTTACTGCATAAGATCACTAATGCAAAAAAGCATTATCTCCAAGAGAAAAATGGAAGGCACAAACAATCTACAGACACAATGAAAACTCATCAATCATAAAGATAATTTAGCAAAGCAGGAAAATCCACACATTAATTAACAAGTGTCTATGGTTCAAAGCAAATGACCAAGATCTTGGAATCATCTTAAAAGCGAAGTAACGATATGCTTGCCTGTATTTAGACAGTATGCTGGCCATGACTGAACCAGCTGGAAGAAAACGTGATTTATACAATAACACCCTTTGTGATATATCCAATTGTTCTATTCAGAACTAGCAGAGACTTACACTTTGCAGATACTCAACTGAAGTTAATTGGGGTCTTAGTATAAAAAAATAACATTAAAGGGTTTATACAGCAGTTAGACCACATATGTAGCTCCTATAATCATTTACAAACTTCTTTTATTCTGGGATCATGGGCAAGAGCATGTATAAATGATATTCAGCCACGAAAATCCAAATATCTGAAATTTTGAACATCTTTTCCCACAGATATAACAATAATACAGCAATGCTTATCAGCCAAAAAAACACTTCCCATGCAATATCTTATTTAATATTTACCACAATCCTATGAGCATGCTTCTATTATTAACCTCAACTTATAGATGAGAAAAGCAGGGCTTACAGAAGTTGAGAAACTTCCCCAAGTTCCCAGAGTTGGTAACTGGCCCATCACAATGAATGTACAATTTATCCATGTCCAAAGCTTGCCTTGGCCATTCTCACTCAGGAACGGCTAGCAAGAGTGTACACTGAATTACAGGAGAATATGTGCCTATCACAGAGAACACATGGAAGACCAAACAAAATAACTGAAGGGCAGTTATTTGGAGGAAGAAACAGGGTAAAAAGTGGGATAGTGCGTAGATTTTAGAAGTAAGGTAACTTTAAAGATCATTTTGCCTAGTCTCCTCATCAGAAAGTGAGACCAAGTTGGAAAGACCGGGAAGACTAAGCCCAGCCTGGTATCTTCCCATATCATTGTATAAAAATATAAAAGCCTTAATAATATTTTTTCCTAACCTATTGGGAGAAGATTCTACCCTACCTCTGACCTCTACCTTAATTCTGTAAGAATTCAATAATTTAGATAATGTGCAATGTGGCTTTCCCTTTATTGTTCTGAAACAAAGTGCCATGTTGTCAAGACCTAGACTTTAGTGATGGGGTCTGTGGACAAGGAAATGAAACATTCTATGAATGGGGCAATTTTCTCCTCTAATGAAGTGAGAAAATAAGTAGGTGGTTAACCAATGTTTAGCATATTTATCGAGTCATTTACATACTGCTAAAAATGAAAAGAAACAATGATATTCAATCCACTTGTGGCTGCATCATGGTTTAAAAACACAATATTGAACTCTATGGTTTAAAACATCTAGGGGTGTTAGAAAGGGACTCACAGCTTGGTCCAGAAATATCTCCAGTGTATCTCAGTGCTCCTCTAGCCCCTGTTTCACTCCTCATACTCTCACTTCTCCTTTGTCTCACTTGTCCTCCCTGTGCTTTCTAAACAGATATTATTTTTCCTATGGGGACATTTGAGCGCCTCAAACTATTATACCTCATGGGTCAGTTATACCTGTTCTTTCTTTAGGCTATTTTTACTCCTTTGTTGCTTGCTGTAACACTTGGCCTGCCTACCATGTAATTCTAACCTAATGCAGAGCAATTTGATACGTAGGAAACTCATTTGTGCATTCATTCAACAAATATTTATTCCATGGCAAGTCTGTGTTAGGCGCTGTCATACATTTGTGAACAAGTCATTGTCCAAATCTTCATAGAATTTAAGGAAATTTCTTAAGAGCTATAGGTAGGGTGTTACAGAAGAAACTGACCCAGTTTGGTTGCTATGGATGTCTTCAGAGAAGCAATCCTGAGCTGCAACTTGAAAAATCAGCAAGAAATTTAGCCAAGTGAAGAACTGGGAAGAAAGAGCACTGTAGCCAGAGGGGCCGCGCGCGTTCTTTCCACGTAAAGGAAGCAGTGACCAAGTACCAAAGGCTTAGGCACAGCTGTAATTTATAAAACTAACAAAGGTTTGTCTTTCAATTATTTTCAGCTAAAGTGAGCAATGACAATGGTTTTCGAATCATAGCACTATTATATACTTCCTCTAAAATCCTGGGCTGGTCTCAGGTTCTTCACCTGTAAATGAAGATATTCTGCCTCAGACCACACTGAGTAGTTGTGATCGTTAAGTGAGAAAAGCCTATGTGGTACACTAAAGCATAATGCCTTGCCAAAAGTATTTTTTTATTAGTTACTACTAATTAATTTCCAGGTCCATGTCAAGTGGAGCAATCACTTGACCAGGTCTATGTCAACTGGTGGAAAACTGGAGCAATCTGTTTACATAAAAGACAGTCATTTTCGTTTATGAATACACTTAAACATAAAATTATTTGTATGTTTATGTACATTCAGGTTGGCATAAAAGAGCAAATGAATGAAGCAAATTCACAACATTGAGAGATTAAGACTGGTAAGGATAATGCTGAATGAAAGAATGCCACCCTTTGTGTTTCTGTCCACGACCTGAAATTACTTTTATTCTTAGAACATGATATGTTAAGTGGCTTCTAATGTCTAGGAATTGTCATTCCTTTTGTGATTCAGGGAGACCCTGGCACTCCTTTCATTCTTCTGGACTCAGATGCATAGTCAATGAGCCTGGACTGAGAAGCCCAACTCTCAAGGTCAATTTGTATTAGGTTTGCCTTAAATGTGCCCCCTCCACAATCAAAGACAAGCAATATTTTGCTTTAAAATGGTACTTCCCCAGCTGAAGACTGATTTCTTACAACTGCAAAAGGAGCTTTGACATTTCTTCCTGAAGTCTAAAGAGAAATGTTAATTATTTACTAGAGTATGAGGTAGTTTACTGAGCTAATCTGTTTAATATTTACCAGAATCTGACTTTTTTTTTAATGAGCCACACCGCCATAGGCCCAAGTAGGGAATAGTCAATGGTTCTGGTTAATCTCATTTTTATCTTAACTACTTATGGGAACAAGTCTTAAGAAGGAAAGAACAATAAATAAAAGGTTGTCATGTAAAGTTGTTAACTTTCTGTAAGCCAGTATCTGCAGTGTTTCTCCCTTATTTCCATGGTGTCTGTCAGGTGATTTAGTGGGCTAAACATGAGCTCTTCTAAACCCTGAGTCCCCTGAGGAAACGGGTGTGCCTTCTGCTGACTCCTCAGTGCCTAATGCCAGGCCTGCCACTGAAGGGCTTTTAGATGGATGGATGGAAGGATGAATGGACAAACAAAATAATCTTTGTAAGAAGATAAGACATACATATATAGAAACAAACATGAATTATCACAAAGAAGTAAACAGTAAGTGTGAAAAAAATAAGTGGGATAGACAATTGTGTCTTTAGTTCTTGGAAAAATACAACTGGCTGCTGATAGTTGTGGACTCTAAAATAGTATTAACTTGAAATAAAATTATTATTTAAATTAAAATAGCTGCTTGGATAGAATGGTTCTTTAAATTAAGGAAATTTACCACTGTTTTTATTAAGAAATTTTCAGCAATTTTATTACTTTTTTACCCTGACATCTAATTTAACAAACACTTAGTGATTAATAACATGTGTCATGTGACAGTTTTTGGCAATTTGTTGGAATTACAACAATTTAATGGTAACTCTAGATACCTCACACTTGCTGGATGTTCTGCTTCGTATGTGTGAAATTAGCAAAAAGCGGAAAAACTTCATTACCTGATAGTGTCCAGACTTTTCCTAAGTGTGAGATCCACAAAAGGAGGAAGGAGTAACAGATGGCTAAAAAATTGAGAACATGTGTTAACCTAAAAAATTGCTCTCTAATGATAAGCTCCCCTCCTTAAAAATTTGTTTTTTCTGTTTATAATAGTAATATATGTACCTTAATTGCTCAATATCCAGTCTAACATTTAAAACATGTAAAATATTATCTATTTCCAGAAATGCACAAAAATGTATGCATGATTTTTTTTTAAATAAAAAGAATTATATATTGTAGAAAGGGAAAGTCTTCCATAAAACAGTAGTAAGTCCTTATCCTATGGCACAAGAGAGATTTGGGGTCTGAAACTCTCAAAGCGGCTGCCTGTACAAAGTTAGTAATCCAACAAAGGACTTATTCCATCATTTCATCCAATTATAAATGCAAAATTAAAGTAGAATTTTCCATTCCATCTGATTGGATCATAGTAATTGGTATGATCTGATGAACATTCAAAATTAGATAAAGTAACCCAGGTGCTGACATCCGCGGTGTTAGAGCCTACGAATTTGTTAATTCTGTTCTAATCACCTGTCGGTGGCCCTTGAACACACAGAGTAACTCAGTTCCTTCAGGGGCAAGTCCACTTGGGGAGGCAGCCTCAAGGGAAATACCACCACAGAGGTTGCAATAACCCTTCCTCTTTCTTTGAATACAGGATTTGCCAGTTTTAACTCCAAGACAGATGACTTCAAACAAGAACACCCCGAAACATACTGGAACAATTTGATCTGATTTAAAATTCCTCTTATACAGGGCGCACTGACTTCCTTCTCCTCTGATAAATGAGAGAACTGACTGACCCCTGACCACAGTGTCCTTAGCCTTGATCACCTTTCCTTTGCCAGAGACCACACCGCAACAATGTCTACAAACACTTTTTACCCAGTGAGGAATCTCCCAGACTTTTTTTTTCCAAACCTCAGTTCTCTGCTTCTAGTTTTCTTGAAAGATTTCCTTTGTTTCTTAAGATCTAAATGCATTTTTTTCTTTCATTCAAAAAATATTTATTTAGGATGACCACATGCATGAGAAGGAAAGAGAGAAAACGGAGAGGAGAAACCTATATAGAAAGGAAAAATAGATGTTGATCATGTTCTTAAGGTGCTTACAAATTAGCATAGTATGTCCACAAATAACTATATTATGAGGTTTTTGATATGTCACAATTACCAAAAGAGAGAACAAAAAAAAAAAATTAGAAAATTCAGAGGAAAAAGAAATGATAACCACTTAAAGAGCTCCTGGTAGGCTTCATGGAAATAAACCTGGCATTGAAGGACATGTAGGATTGAATATGTGATAAAGGGAAAAGGACTTCAAGGAAGAAAGGAACATTGACTTGCAACTTTTTGTTCAATTTTAAAAAAATGCTTCATAGTAGATAAATAACGAAACCTGTAAGCCCAATAGCTAAAACTTTTAGTATAGAAGCCAAATGTGGGAAAAAAATAACTCCAAAAGAATAACAGTGTACAAAATCCATTAATTCTTAAAATGAAAATATTAAAGAAAGCACAATTCCCCTAAAAATCATGACTAGTCATAGTTGTGATCAAATCTTAAAGGTCAGTGAGACATGGGGCAGGGGCCTCCAGGAGTGGGCAACAACAGAGATGGTTTTGGATGGGTGCCAAATGCTGGGATCTCACACACACTGTTAAGACAGGAGCCTCACCTTCTCAATGTGATGTAAGGAATAGCAGGAAGGTGACTGTGCCCCAAAAGATCAATCCCATTAAAGGATGAGAGAGATTGAAACTCTAGAATTAAATACTAATCATTGAGGGTTGTACTCTCAGATATTCATTCATTCAACAGTGGGTCTTACTTTGTTCCAGGTGCTATGCTCTATTAAAGAGGCAACACTGGAAAAGATAATCCAACATATATATGTTCTTCTCATATGAATGTTCTGCCTGGAGTTGTGCCCACCTCAGCCACACACATTCTCATGTCCTCTAACTGGCTCTGAAAAATCCTTCAGGCATCAGTTTTAGTCCACAAAGTCTCCTGCCATCTAAAGATGGTCTCCTCTTCAATTCTCTTTCATAGAAGCCTGCTATTTTCCGTTATTAAATTTCTCCCAATTGGCAGTCTATTCTCACTTGTATGTTCACTTGTTTTAATTTCTCTCTTTCAGAATAGAATAACCTTTTCTCTGAGGGCAGAAACCTGATCTGTTTCGTTAACCATTATATATACTCCTTGTCTCCTAAAGTGCTAATGTGCCAAGATGACAAATCATCGCCATTCCCTAGGACTGTCCTGGTTCCAGTAGTGACAATCCCATGTCCCTGGGAACCCCTCTGTGTGGTGCAAATCTGATGGCATGAACTAGTGGGAACTCTCTCTGTGTAGTAACAAGTCTGAGAGCATGCCCTAGTGGGCAAGTCTCAATGGGAAATCACTCAAGAGACAAAGAAAATACCCAGAGACAGTGGAGGGGATATAAGGGTTTTTTGGGATCTACCTAGGGAGTGTAGGGGTGGCTGGCTGGATGCGGTTGTACACCACTATCATGGACAGGGAGGGAACTGATTATATGCAGTAAGGAGATGGAGACTCCATGTGTACCAGGGATGAGGAACAAAGACTATGTGCTTTGCTAGAAGGGATCACTCTGTGTGACCATCTCCCCAAGGAAAAAATCTTGATCAGAGGGGTCTTCCTCCAGATAAGATATTTCTCTCAATAAGGCAGGCCTGGGTTTGGTCAGCCCCAGGCGATCAACATACCATGCACCTAGCATACCACCTGAAGGAGGGGCCATGTGGACACATGGTTATTTTGCGACAGAAGGTTACAAGAGGGCAGTGCTTGTCCCACGCCCTCTGCTCCAGGCAAACTGGAAAGTGCTGTTCTGCTGTGAACGCCACAGAATTCATGATGTACAAATTAATGAACATGTCGTTCAAGAGAGGAACTACAAATGAATTAAGAATTAGGTACATGATACAAACTATGGCTTCCTACATTTTTAGGTTGAAAAACAGTCCAGTTTTCATGGAATAGAGGGGTTTCCCAGGAACACGGAGTTTTGCTACTGAAATCAGGACAGTCCTAGAGAATGGACTTGTCATCCTTGCACATCAGAGGCATGGTTTGTAAGACAACAGAGGTTGCAATGTCTGACTAAAAGAGCACTGTTCAAAACTTGTACTTGTGTCATATTTTTCAGTTTTAAAGACAACATTCAACTACATTATCTCTCTGTTCCTTCACACTCCTTTGAGATAGAAAGGCAGAGACTATTGCTCCTATGTTACAGATGAGGAGCCTGGGGCTCAGAAGTTCAACAGGTATCTCTAGTCATTTGCCTATAGATTCAGCCGTAGTACTGCTGCCCATGCTTTTGGAAAGATGTCTCTCCTCTGCCTGACCTAACATATCAGCCTGTCCAACCAGCTCACGTAGGAATTAAAACCTGTGACCTTGGCTTAATTAACACCACATTCCTAGTAACCAAGCGATCTGAGGCAAGTGGATATTACTAGTCAACAAACCAGATAATGCCAAATAAGCTCTTTTATCATTTACATAATGAGCACGATATTTCTGTACCAGGAAATTTTTTCTGAACTGGTATCTGAATGTTGTTCTTGTTAATTAATTGTTTTCTTTCCACTGTCTCATTATATGTGTGACCTGTGTATGTTCTTTGAAGCTCACTGTATCATCTTGTGACCCTGTGTACATACAGAGCTATATTAATGATAAGAATGCTTTCCTCTATCCGTTGTTCAGCTCTGACAAAGCCCCAAGAAACAATCAGCTGTAGGTAATTAGAAACTACTGAAATTAAATATTAAAAAACTGTAACCAGGAGGCTAGAATATATAATGGTGAAAGACAGTCTCTTCAGCAAGTGGTGCTGGGAAAACTGGACAGCCACATGCTAAAGAATAAAACTGGACTCCTACCTTATACCAAACATGACAATTAACTCAAAATAGATTAAAGACTTGAATGTAAGACCTGAAACCATAAGGTTCCTGGAAAGACAATACGCTTCTTGACATCAGTCTTGGTGATGATTTCTTGGACGTGACTCCAAGGCAAGGGCAACAAAAGCAAAAATATACAAACGGGACTAATGAGATCTTCCTCAGCTTACTATGGGGTTCTGTCCTGATAAACACATCATAAATTTAAAATATCGTGTTGAAAACGCACTTAGTACACCTAACTCATCAAACACCATAGCTTAGCCTAGCCTACCTGAAACATGCTCAGAACATTTACATTAGTCTGCAGTTGGGCAAAATCATCCAACACAAAGCTTATTTTATAATAAGCTGAGTATCTCATGCAATTTATTGAATGCTGTACTGAAAGTGAAAAGCAGAATAGTTATACAGGGATGGAATGGTTTAAGTGTATTGGTTGTTTACCCTCATGATCACATGATGGACTGGGAGCCGCTGGCTCACTGCAGCTGCCCATCATCAGGAGAGTGTTACTGTACTGTATATCACCAGCCCAGGAAATGCTCACAACTCAAGATTCAAGGTATAGCTTCTGCTGAATGTTCATGGCTTACACACCACCATAAAGTCTAAAAATCATAAGTTGAACCATTGTTAGCCATTGATGGTTTGTAAACTGTATATCAAAATAAAAACTTCTGCACAGCAAAGGACACCATCAACAAAATGAGACGACTACCTACTGAATAGGAGAAGTTATTTACAAATCATATATCTGAGAAGGGGCTAATATCCAAAACATGTAAAGAACTCATACAACTCAATAGCAAAAAAAAACCCTGTAATATAAAAATAGAAAAATCTGAATAGGCATTTTTCTAAGGAAGACATACAGACGGCCAACAGGTGCATGAGAAGATGCTCACTAATCATCAGAGAGATGCAAATCAAAACTACAATGAGATAAACCACCTCACACCTGTCAGAATAGCTATTATCAGAAAGACAAGAAATAACAAGTGTTGGTAAGGATGTGGAGAAAAGGGAACCCGCATGCACTGTGGGTGAAAATGTAAATTGGCGCAGCTACAGACAGAATGGAGGTTCCTCAAAAAAATTTAAAAAGCTACCATATAATCTAGCAATTCCATTTCTGAGTTTTATTAAAAGAAAATGAAAACACTAATTTGAAAAATATATTCACCCCTATGTCTACAGTAGTTAAGATATGGAAACAACTAAAGTGTCCATCAGTGGATGAATGAGTAAAGAAGATGTGATATGTGTACATATACATACATACAATGCAGTGATGGTGTGTGTGTGTGTGTATATGTATATATAATATACATATAATAGAATACCACTCAGTATGAAATATGACTATAAAAAAGAATGAAATCTTGCCATTTACAATGACATGGATGCACCTTAAGGGTATTATGTTAAGAGAAATAAGTCAGACAGGAAAAGACAAATACTATATGACTTCATGCTTATGTGGAATCTAAAAAACAAAGCAAATGAACAAACAAAACAACTCATAAGTATAGAGAACAGACTGATAGTTGCCAGAGTGGGAAGAGGGGTGGGAAAAGTGGGTGAAGGGAATCAACAGGTACTAGCTTTCAGTTACAAAATAAATAAGTCACAGAGATGTAACATACAGCCTGGTGACTATAGTTAATAATAGTTCTTAACTATATTCAAACATTGTGTATTTAAAGTTTCTAAGAGAGTAGATCTTGAAAGTTCCCATCATGTGAAACACATGGTGACAGATGGTAACTAGACTTATTGTGGTGATCATTCCCAATGTGTACAAATATCAACTCAACTCATGTTGTATACCTGAAACTAATATAATGTTATAAATCAATTATATGTCAATTTTTAAAAAATGTAACCAATAAATAAATAAAGCAGAAGGCAAAGAAATCTTAGGCCAAGTATCTAGAAGGGTGGTTTTTAAACAGTTACAGTATAAAGAATATAAGTCAAACCACCCATATTTAAAAACTGAGGATATTCTCTTTAAAATATTGTGTCCTTTGTGACCACTCAGGAAAATCATCCTGCTTTGTCTTCTGGATGAGATAAGACTAGTCTGGCAAAAGAGACTACAGGTCAAACATAAAGATCTATAAACTAGAAAGAGATGAGATATTAGAATGCGTCAGTGTTTTCTTGTCTTCATTTAGAGAACTTTAACCTCTGGCAAGCTTCTTACAGTGAATACAAAGCCCACTAAGAATTAAACCAAAGCCTAATATGTGTACAGAGAAGAAAGGAGAAGAAAATCTTCCATAAATAAATTGGTTAGGGAAGATCTGTATCATTTTTTTTCCCAATATAGTTGGAAAAGGAAAGTCAGAAATAAAGTTATTAATTTGGACCTCAGAAATTACATCTCAAATTTAAAAAGTAATCTATTTGGATAATCACAGCCTGGGAATGAGGAAAAGAAAAGGTCTATTTCAATGGCCAGCGTGGTTGCAGCTCTTGCTGACAAGTGTAATAAAGGTTTTCCAAAAAAGAATGAGCCCATGTTTTCTATTTTATGCAGGCCTTAAGGTGTGATCCATATTTGGAAAGCAGATGGGGTAGAAAGAGCAGTTAACTCCCATTCTAATCCTCTTGTTTGTCTAAGGCACTTCTCTTCTTTCATGGATGTTTACCTATTTTTATTTCAAGGGACTGTTATTTAGCTTGCAAAATGATCATTTTTCATACATGAATAAAAAGAAAACAAGCAAGAATTCCTGACATTAAAGCTATTTAATTTCAAGGCTGAGAAGAAAATAAAGAACCAAAGGCCTTCTATTAGTAAGTGTTTTTAATTTAACAGTTTCTCCCAACATTACTCTTATAATTAATCAAAATCAAAAGGAAATAGGCTGCTGAAAGGAAAACGTTTGGGAAAGTACTGAATTGGGATAATGGTCTAGATATATTCAGATATGGCATGTGTAATTAAACAGCATGTGAAAATCAGGGAAACATTTAATAAGCTTGAGTTAAAGTATACAAAGAGAAATTTCATTAAAATAAAAGAAAAGCATCCCTCATATAATTTGGAAAGGATCATAAATATACTAGGACAGCAGTAAACAAACTCTCCAAATAAAGCAAGAATAACAGTATTAATGTTAGGCAAACTGAAACATGGTAGAAAGTGTTAAAATAAGTGTTTTTGATTAATAAAAGGCAACATCTAAGCTGAAAGCATAATACATCCACTATTAAAAGTGAATGATGTAGCATAAAAACACATCAAGAAAAACACTACCAGAAAGAAAAAAGAGAAATAAAGACTAGAGTAATACAAGATTTTAATGATCTATTGTCAGTACATTAAAAGCAAATAAAAGACATAAGTCAGAGAATAAAGAGCAGCTCTGTTATTATTAAAACAGAATCAATAGTGCTATTTTCAAGTACGATACTCTTTCAGCAACAAAAAATATACCTGCATCTCAGGTATCAGTGGAACAATTAAAAACACCAGACAAATACCTGGCAGCAAAAAGTTACATATTTTATAAAACAGAGATTATACATAAATATGACTGATTTTTTAAATCAAATTGCTTAGAAATTTAAATGCTCAAAATACTGAATCAATAAAAAATGACTTTGAAAATAAAAGATGAAGATGCCACATATCAAATCTAAGAAATACAAAAAGCTGTAATTCATTTCATGGGCTTAAATACTTCATTAATAAACAAATGAATAAATAGTACTCATGAATAATTTATTTTCTTGAATATTTATTATTTAAAATAGAGAAAATAAATGAAAATAATATCCCATTCAAGAATATTAAGTGAAAAAAACTCAAAGCAAGCAAGCAGAAGGAGGTAATTAACACAAAAACAAAACAAACAAAAAAACAGAAAAAAAAGGAATTGCAAAAAGCACAGCTGGTCTTTTGAAATAAAATCAATGATATTGAATAGTGGCTCAGAAATCTAATGAAAAACACAAACTCAAACATAAAAAAGGAACTATTAAAACAGCTGAAAAGGGCATTTAAAATGTTTCAGAGAATATTGTCCATATATGCTTACAAAAAAAATTTTAAATCTCAATGAAATGAATGCTTTTCTGAAGAAATATTAATTATCAAAAGTGACTGATGAAGAAGTATAAAGCCTACATAAGTCATTCATGCAGGAAAAAACTAGAAAACATTTACCCAGTAGAAAAGGTTTGGAGCCAAGGCTAATATGCATGAATTCTCTCACACTTTGGAGAGATTATTTCCATTTTACCTCATTCCTTCCAGAATGTTACAAAGAGGAGACAGTCCCCTGTTGGATATACAGCAGAGCTATGACACAGGTCCATGGCATCTCATTCCACTCCAATGTTTTTTCACTGTATATCAAAAGTCTGATTCTCTAGTATAGCAAAGCATGTATTCCTGCAAAATATGTTTATTTTTCTTGTTTAAACCCATTTTACTGGGTGGAATTCTAAAGCTCAGTGAAATGAAATAATTTCCCCAAGGTCACTGAGTGGAGGAGGCACATCTGTCTCTCTTAAAGCCCATATTCTTTCCTACTCAATGCATGAATGAGCCCTAAATCATCAGCCTCCAGCCAGCAGCCTATATGGACTGTAATTACACTCACAACAGGCCACCTCATATAACCACATGTTCTGAACTCACACTCAGCTCTCAAGCCTTCATTCTATTTGATGGTACAAACTTGAATTCCTTTAAGACAGGACAACTCAGTCACTTCTGGTTTAAAATGGATTTCTTCTGGGAAACTACTCAATCACTTCAGGATTCTTCTCAAGATGTTCCCCTTTCCTTTTCCTTTTAGTGTGATGAAGCTCTGGGAGCCCTGGGGAGCGGAAGACGGGCTTACACAGCCTCAGGGTGTAGGCAGAGGGGCACTAGGTTCATGGCTGCGTCTCTGCTGGTGGACACAGGTCTGGTCACTCAACTCTCCTATTGGCTCAGTGAGACTGGAGAATGACCGTCATCATGGCCATCCTCTGCTACAGAATCCCCTTGCTCTGCATCTCGGGGACCTTAGCAGGCATGCCAGATCTCATCATTAGCTCTTTTCTTGCTCCACTAATTGGTCTTCTTTGTCATATAGATAAAAGTCAACTTTCAGTATTCTTTCTCACTTATCCTGTTCAATCACCTTTTCTACTCAACGGCCACTGTTCCATGTGGAGATGGGCAACTGAATGCCCCCACAGTTCTACACAAGATGTAGGAGATCTACCTTCTGGAGATTTACTAAATTTTGACTCTCAGAAGGGACTAACTAATGAGTAATTCTCAAAAATTTGTGTACATTGAACACTAGTGACTACACACTGAAATCTCCCTTCTCTAACCCTCTAAATAGGATGTAATGTCTACACTAGCCCAGAATATTTCTTTCTTTATTTATTATTTTTTTATTAAGGTATTATTAATATACACTCTTATGAAGGTTTCATGTGAAAAAACAATGTGGTTACTACATTCACCCATGTTATCATGTCCTCTCCATACCCCATTGTAGTCACTGCCCAACAGTATAATAAGATGCCACAGAGTCACTATTTGCCTTCTCTGTAATACACTGTCTTCCCCATGATTCCCCCCACACCATGTGTGCCAATCATAATACCCCTCAATCCCCTTCTCCCTCCCTCCCCCACCCACCCTGTTGGCAACCGCTAGTCCCTTTTTAGAGTCTGCGAGTCTGCTGCTGTTTTGTGCCTTCAGTTCTGCTTCGTTATTATACTCCACAAATGAGGGAAATCATTTGGTACTTGTCTTTCTCTGCCTGACTTATTACACTGAGGATAATATCCTCCGTCTCCATCCATGTTGTTGCAAATGGTAGGATTTGTTTCTTTCTTATGGCTGAATAGTATTCCATTGTGTATATGTACCACCTCTTCTTTATCCATTCATCTACTGATGGACAGTTAAGTTGCTTCCATATCTTGCTATTGTAAATAGTACTGAAATAAACATAGGGGTACATACGTCATTTTGAATCTGAGAAATTATATTCTTTGGGTAAATTCATAGGAGTGGAATTCCTGGGTCAAGTGGTATTTCTATTTTTAGTTTTATGAGGAACCTCCATACTGCTTTCCACAATGGTTGACCTAGCTTTCATTCCCATCAGCAGTGTAGGAGGGTTCCCCTTTCTCCACATCCTCACCAGCATTTGCTGTTCCTTGTCTTTTCTATGTTGGCCATCCTAAGTGGTGTGAGGTGATATCTCATAGTGGTTTTTATTTTCATTTCCCTGATAATTAGCGATGTGGAGCATCTTTTCATGTGCTTGTTGGCCAGCTGAATTTCTTCTTTGGAGAACTGTCTTTTCATATCCTCTGCCCAATTTTTAATAGGGTTATTTGCTTTTTGGGTGTAGAGGCGTGTGAGTTCTTTATATATTTTGGATGTAACCCCTTGTTGGATATGTCATTTACAAATATGTTATCCCATACTGTAGGATGCCTTTTTGTTCTGTTGATGGTGTACTTTGCTGTACAGAAGCTTTTTAGTTTGATGTAGTCCCCTGTGTTCATTTTTGCTTTTGTTTCCCTTGCTTGAAGAGATGCATTTAGAAAAAAGTTGCTCATGTTTATATTCAGGAGATTTTTGCCTATGTTTTCTTCTAAGAGTCTAGAACTATTTGCTCTAGTTCGTTGAAGAATGCTGTTAGTATTTTGATAGGAATTGCACTGAATCTGTAGATTGCTTTAGGCAGGATGGTCATTATGACAATATTAATTCTTCCTATCCATGAGCAAGGGATGTGTTTCCATTTATTCGTATCTTCTTTAATTTCTCTCATGAGTGTCTTGTAGTTTTCAGAGTATAGGTCTTTCACTTCCTTGGTTAGGTTTATTCCTAGGTATTTTATTCTTTTTGATGCAATTTTGAATGCAATTGTTTTCCTGATTTCTCTTTCTGCTAGTTCATTATTAGTGTATAGGAATGCAACAGATTTCTGTGTATTAATTTTATATCCAGCAACTTTGTTGAATTCAGATATTAGGTCTAGTAGTTTTGGGTTTTTTATGTACAATATCATGTCATCTGCAAACAGTGACAGTTTAACTTCTTCTTTACCAATCTGGATGCCTTTTATTTCTTTGTGTTGTCTGATTGCTGTGGCAATGACCTCCAGAACTATGTCGAATAAAAGTTGGGAGAGTGGGCATCCTTGTCTTGTTCCCTATTTTAAAGGAAAAGCTTTCAACTTCTCGCTGTTAAGTATGATGTTGGCGGTGGGTTTATCATATACGGACTTTATTATGTTTGAGGTACTTTCCCTCTATACCCATTTTGTTGAGAATTTTTATCATGAATGGATGTTGAATTTTGTTGAATGCTCTTTCAGCATCTATGGAAATGATCATGTGGTTTTTGTCCTTCTTTTTGTTGATGTGGTGGATGATGTTGATGGATTTTTGAATATTGTAACATCTTTACATCCCTGGAATAAATACTACTTGAACATGATGGAAGATCTTTTTGATGTATTTCTGAATTTGGTTTGCTAATATTTTGTTGAGTATTTTTGCATTTATGTTCATCAGGGATATTGGTCTGTAATTCTCTTTTTTTGTGGTGTCTTTGCCTGGTTTTGGTATTAGGGTGATGCCTGCCTCATGGAATGAGTTTGGAAGTATTCCCTCCTCTTCTACTTTTTTGAAAACTTTAAGGAGAATATATATTAGGTCTTCACTAAATGTTTGATAAAATTCATTGTTGAAGCCATCTGGTTTGGGGGTTTTGTTCTTGGGTAGTGTTTTGATTACCAATTCAATTTCATTGCCAGTAATTGGTCTGTTCAGATTTTCTGTTTCTTCCTGGGTCAGCCTTGGAAGGTTGTATTTTTCTAGAAAGTTGTCCATTTCCTCTAGGTTATACAGCTTGTTAGCACATAATTTTTCATAGTATTCTCTAATAATTCTTTGTATTTCTGTGGTGTCTGTAGTGATTTTTCCTTTTTCATTTTTGATTCTGCTTATATGTGTAGACTTTCTTTATTCTTGATAAGTCTGGCTAGGGGGTTTATTTATTTTGTTTATTTTCTGGAAAAACCATCTCCTGCTTTCATTGACTCTGTATTTTTTTATTCTCAATTTTATTTTTATTTATGCTCTAATCTTTATTATGTTCCTCTTTCTACTGACTTAGGGCCTCATTTGTTCTTCCATTTCTAGTTTCATTAATTGTGAGTTTAGAAGGTAGGCCTGTATTGCAATAGACTTCCCTCATAGCACAGCCTTTCCTGCACACCACAGATTTTGTGGTGTTGAATTATTGTTGTTATTTGTCTCCGTATATTGCTTTTTCTCTGTTTTTATTTGGTTATTGATGCACTGGTTATTTAGAAACATGTTAAGCCTCCATGTGTTTGTAGGCTTTTTCATTTTCTTTGAGTAATTTATTTCTAGTTTCATATCTTTGTGGTCTGAGAAACTGTTTGGTACAATTTCAGTCTTTTGAATTTACTGAGGCTTTTTTTGTGTCCTCGTATATGATCTATTCTTGAAAATGTTCCATGTGCACTTGAGAAGAATGTGTATTCTGCTGCTTTTGGGTGTAGAGTTCTGTAGATGTCTGTTAGGTCCATCTGTTCTATTGTGTTGTTCAGTGCCTCTGTCTCCTCACTTATTTTCTCTCTGGTTGATCTGTCCTTCAGAGTGAGTGGAGTGTTGAAGTCTCCTAGAATGAATGCATTGCATTCTCTTTCCCCTTTTAATTCTGTTAGTATTTGTTTCACATATGTAGGTGCTCCTGTGTTGGGTGCATAGATATTTATAATGGTTATATCTTCTTTTTGGATTGACCCCTTTATCATTATGTAATGTCCTTCTTTGTCTCCTCTGACTTTCTTTGTTTTAAAGTCTATTTTGTCTGATACAAGTACTGCAACACTTGCTTTTTTCTCCCTATTAGTTGCATGAAATGTCTTTTTCCATCCCTTCACTTTTAGTCTGTGTATGTCTTTAGGTTTGAAGTGACTCTCTTGTATAGGCAGCAAATAGTTGGGTCTTGTTTTTCATACATTCAGTGACTCTGTGTCTTTTGATTGTCCATGTACATTTAGGGTGAGTATCGATAAGTAAGTACTTATTGCCATTGCAGGCTTTAGATTCATGGTTACCAAAGGTTTAAGGGTAACTAACTTCCTTACTGTCTAAGAGTCTCACTTAACTTAGTATGCTATTACAAATGCAATCTAAAAGTTCTTTTTTCCCCTCCTTTTCTTCCTACTCCATTCTTTATATATTAGTTATCATATTCTATACTCTTTGTCTATCCCATTTTATTACCTCTGGTGACAGCTATTTTACCTTAGGAACACTTCCATGTATAGCAATCCCTCCAAAATGCACTGTAGAGATGATTTGTGGGAGGTAAATTCTCTCAGCTTTTTCTTCTCAGGAAATTGTTTAATCCTTCCTTCAAATTTAAATGATAATTTTGCCAGGTAGAGTATTCTTGGTTTGAGGTCCTTCCCCTTCATTGCCTTAACTACATCATGCCACTCCTTTCTGGCCTGTCTGGTTTCTGCTGAGAAGTCTGATGATAGCCTTATGGGTTTTCCTTTATATGTGATCTTATTTCTATCTCTGGCTGCTTTTATCACTCTGTCTTTATCCTTGATCTTTGCCATTTTAATTACTATACATCTTGGTGTTGCCTTCCTTGGGTCCCTTGTGTTGGGAGATCTGTGCATCTTAATGGCTTGAGAGACTATCTCCCTCCCCAGATTGGGGAAATTTTCAGCAATTACCTCCTCAAAGACACTTTCTATCCCTTTTTCTTTCTCTTCTTCTTCTTGTACCCCTATAATATGAATATTGTTCTGTTTGGATTGGTCACACAGTTCTCTCAGTATTCTTTCATTCCTAGAGATCCTTTTTTCTCTCTGTGCTTCAGCTTCTTTGTATTCCTCTTCTCTAATTTCTATTTCATTTATCGTCTCCTCCACCATATCTAATCTGCTTTTAATACCCTCCACTGTGTTCTTCAATGATTGGATCTCTGTCCTAAATTTGTTCCTGAGTTTTTGAATATTTTTCTGTACTTCAGAAGCATGTTTATGATTTTTATTTTGAAATCTCTTTCAGGAAGATTTATTAGTTCAGTCTCACTCAGTGCTTTCTCTGGTGTTGAGATTTTGCTTTGATGTTTCATATTTGTATGTGGCACACTGTAGTGCCCAGAAGCTCTACTCTCTGGAGCTTCTCAGCCCCTGGAGCAATGTCAGAGGTTGCAGCAGAGTGTTGCTGGTGCCTGGGGGGAGGACAGAGCTGTTTCCTCCCTCCCAGCTGCTATGCCTGTCTCTACTTCCAGAACCAGTGGGCCAAGCACACAGGTATAAGCCTCTATGCTTTGCATTTGTAGCTGCTGTAGGTAGGGCTTCCCTCTGGCTGGCCTGACTCCAGGGCAGGGTTTGTTGGTTTGCAATCCAGGTGTGGGCTGGCTGGCAGAAAGGCACAGCAGGCTGCATATCATGTTGGGGGGCCTTGCAACTGCATAGCCAGCCAGGGGGATGGAGTGCCTGAAGGTCGTGAAAGTTCCCAGCCTGCTGGGCAGAGTGCACCCAGACAATTTTGTCTACCTGTCCTTTCTCCTAAGCAGTAAGCTCTGTGCAGTCCTTGCCCTTTTAGCAGCCCTCTCGCTTTTAGGAAGTCTCTCAGACTACCCACCCAGATTAGCTGGATATGAATCCGTTTTCCACAAGCAGCTGGAATATCAGTCTCCCCAGGTATTCTGCGTGTTTTAGCTTTCCAACTCCAGTAATCACCAGAGCACCATGCAATGTAGGTTTGTGCTCCCAGAGCAGATCTTCATGGATGGGTGTACAGCAATCAGAGGCCTCCACTCCCTCCCCGCTCTGTTTCTCTTCCTCCTGCTGGTGAGCTGCGGTGGGGGAAGGGCTTTGGTCCACTGGGTCACAGCTTTGGTATGTTAACCCATCCGTGAGGTCTGTTCTTTCCTCCAGGTTTATGCAGTCTGACGCATCTTTCTTTCCTGTTGCTCTTTCAGGATAAGTTGTATTAATTATATTTTCATATTATATGTGGTTTTAGGAGGAGGTCTCTATCTCATCTCTCACACCACCATCTTTAATCCTCTATCCCACCCAGCCCAGAATATTTCATGGTGTCTGAGATGGAATTGGAACCAAACCCAAGATCCTCAGACATTAGAACAGTTTACTTAGCATCTGAAGAACTCTACTTCTATGAATTGGTGAATACAATTAAGACCAAAAAGCCCAGATCTGCAGTTAATCTATTCACCTAAATTTTAATGACAAATGGCTAGTCAAAAGAATGTATGCCGCTGATTAATCATGGCACACAGGCATTCTCTTTATGAAAAACCTACAAACCACAAAAAACTCCCAGAAACTAGATCATCTTCGAATCCTCCTTTTCTCTGAGCCTCCTCAACCTGTCATTTACCAAATATTATCAGTTCTACTATTTTAATACCTTTGGTCTCACCCCTCAGTCTTCAATTACGGCCATCAATAATGTAGTTTAAGATTTGTCATTTGGGGACATTTACCGAGGTGGCTTCATACTTTATTTCTCTTCCTGCTTTCAACTCCAGTTCAATCTCCATACCTGCCTGATTTTTCTGATCTGATCTGTTAAATTTCCTTTTATAGTTTTCTGTTGCCGTCAGAATTATAGTCCAAAGAGCTACGCAGAACATCCCAGGCTCTGTACAGTCTCATGCAAGCTACTTTCCCTGCCCCCTCCCGCCCTACTATCACCTTCTCATTTTACTCTGCTGGCTACACCTGTGGCTCCTAGAAACTGTCAAGCCTTCTTTCATCTCTAGACTTTGGGCATGCTTGCTGTCCCTCTTTCTAGAACATCCTTCCCTCTCCACTCCCTTCCTTAGCTACTTATTACTCATCCTTCAATTTGCAGTTTAAGCAGCATTCTTTCTGTCAATTCCCATCCCATCCC
Organism: Smutsia gigantea; assembly: GCA_032199065.1. Taxonomy (NCBI): domain Eukaryota; kingdom Metazoa; phylum Chordata; class Mammalia; order Pholidota; family Manidae; genus Smutsia; species Smutsia gigantea. The sequence continues at coordinate 172,913 of JAVSCE010010753.1, read as the reverse complement.
CTACCTAAAGCAGACTCCTGCTCTCCAGTGGGCTGCCACAGGCCCTGGCGGTTACCTCCTCCATTAATCACCATACTGAAATTGTTCATTTTGTTTCTTCTTAGGCAGTAAATTGCTGCAGGACAGTCAGTGTGTCTTTGTCATTTTCATAAACCCAGAGCCTGGTAAAATGCCAGGCATAATAGCTGTTCAAAAAGTATTTGTTGTCTTAGTTACTCAATAGAGTAAGTTACTAGATGGCTATGTAATCTTGTGTGAAGTACTAAACTATCTCAGTGCCTTCATCTATAAAAATGGTATTATAATATTACACTTGTCTCCTAGGATTTGAAAAAAAATTAAGTGAAATCATACAACAAAGTTCTTTTCTTAAGAAAAGTTGTCTGACAGATTTATGCTATATCCGTGTCCTCCCATTTTTATTGGCAGAGTAATCTACTTTCACTATATTACCTAGAACAAATTTAAAGATCTTCCAAAATTTCATCCTTCTTATCTGTTAAGAACTTAATGTTAGTGTTTCTAAATGGTTAAATTGACATATGCACACAAAATATATAGCAAAACATAATGCACAGTGAATACCTATAAAGTTTGCTGTGATTATTATTACTATTCATTTCTGGTCTAATAATACTTATTATTAATGGCATAGGTTATAAATAAAGCTACAATTATGACTCCAGGAATCAGTATCACAAAGAAGGTTCAAGACTTTCATCAGACCTGTAAAGGAATAAACTTCCTTAAACAAAAACTAACAGTTTTGAAAAAACAACCTAAGTAATAAAAATTAGTCATTGTTATTAATATGTGGGATTTACTTTAACCTAGTATCCGTAAATTATTCTAAGGATTTATATCAGTTTTTCTATCCTAGAGTTGAAAGGACTTTGGTAAGGCATAATAATAGTTAGCAATGTACATATCTAGGGCAATATATTTTGACATTCTTCAACTACTTTGGAGTATTAAGCATCAAGGGAAGCAGAAATAGCACAGACAAAAAGGAAAAGAAATTAAGAATGACTTTAGAGAGAGCAAAGGAAACAAAAGATTTTCATTTGACCTACATTTATAATGGGAAGCTCTGTAACAGAAATAATGAGAAAATGTTGGGCACATTGAATATATAGTACTTAAATACAGTTTTTGTTACAGATTAGAAAAATTCATTGTTTCGAAGCAATTTATTGACTATATTTAAAGATCAATGATCTATTGCAAACACAAATGTTAAGATTTGGTTATTCAGAAAGGAAATTTATCTTAAATTGTTGCTTCCAATCAGTTTTGACAGAAAACATGTCTTTTAACTGCCATAGCCAGTCTGAGGATACATCATTTCCTATTTTTTTTAACATTACCGATAAAGTTAGTATTGCATTAAATGTAGTCAGCTTGGTGCCTGCCCTAAGGGTAGAGCAAATTTCAAAATAGGAGAACACAGCCTTAATAAGTACACTGCATTTATCTTTTGACTTTGTCTATACTTGGCAGCTTCTCAGTACAAATGGCATTTTCTCTGCAGTATCAGCTAAAATACTGCAGAGAGGTTAGCAATGCTACTTTGAAAAATTAAACAAGCTGTACTGATAAAGCTGCTTTCATTGTTCTCCACTTACCTAAGGAGCTTAAAACCTTTTTTGGAAGAAGCCAGGGAATTAAATATAAACATTTTCCTTAAGCAAAGCGTATTTGTTTGAGAGCAGCACTGGTTATATTGGGATCCGACTTATCTAGATATGATTTCGAGGTGCTTAGATCATGGTGAGAAGGGCGGTGCAGATATATTTTAAACATTTCTTTTTCTGAGAAGATTGGAGAACCAAAAATGGTAAACCATTAGCAGAAGTGTTGGTTTGAAACCAAAACACACCTGTCTTGATGAATAAGCCTCTAGTTCTATGATCAGAGCTACAGAAGAAATGGTCATACTTGAAAAATAAGCCAAACAGAATTCAGTGCAAAGACAAATCCTGGACAGGAGAAAGGTAAGAGCATTAAAGAAAATATCATGAACAAAATAGTCAGTTTACACCCCCAAATAGGTCTTCAAGCAATTGCTCAAGAGCTAGGGACATAACATTTTTTTCTTTACATTTGCATATCACAATGAGTTTCTCTGTTTTCACAAAAACAATGTTGTTTAATAACTCCTTGGGCATTTCTAAATATTTTATTTATTTAAATGTATTCTTTTATTTTCAAAAAAATTATCCATAAACTTTTGATTCTACATCTAAATGTAAGGCTCACAAAGCAAATTATTTTTGTAGTTAAGTATTTCTGCCTCCTTCATCAAACTTTTGGTTTGAAACATTACTTATATCTTTTCTTAGCATTTAACTTTCCATCTCTTAGTCTTATATCACTGACTAGGTTGTAAGTCCTTAGCTCTGATTTTTCCAATACCCCGCATAGAACCAACCCAGTATCTTATATGTAGACAACTGGTTTTAATTTGATTTAATTAGAAATAATATTAAGACAGAAATCAGAAATACATTACAGCTTCATTTTAAAGTTAACATAGAATATCTAGGAAGAAAATAAGAAATAGTACTGGAATAGATAGAAAAGCAATATGCTACCTTGTCATCTCATTCAAAAATATTAGAATGACTTATATGTGCTATGCTCCAGACCTTTGGGACTTGTTGGGGAACAAAACAGACAAAAAAATACATGCCCTCGGATATTAGGGGGAAAAGATGGCGCATGAGAAGCGAGAAAGAAACCTCCTCCCCAAACCACATCTAACAAAAAAATACAGCAAATACAACTAATCCTGAAAGAGTGACCCAAAGACCGTGGAACAGACTGCCTGCATGTGGGGAAAAGAGAATACCTCACAGAAAAGGGTAAAATACAAAGCCACGATCCAGAAAGACCCAAGCCCTCCCCCCACCCCAGCTCACAGGCAGGAGGAAGAGAAACAGAGCAGGCAGTGAGTAGAAACCCAGGACTGCTAAACACCCAGCCCTAGAGATTTGCAACAGGAACATGAATGCATATTACATGGTGCTCTAGAGATTAGTGGAGTTGGAAAGCAAAGACAAGTGGGATATTGGGAGAGATTGAGATTCCAGCCACTTGTTGAGAAGAGATACCCACAACTGATCCTCGGGGACAGAAGAAAGGTGGGCACTTTGAAAGACTTCCCACCAGTGAGAGGGGTGCCAAAGGAGCCAGGAGTACAGAGCTTGCTGCTCAGGAGAAAGGACAGGAGCTCAGGAGAAAGGACAGGTGGAATAAATCATCCAGGCACACTCAGCCCAGCAGGTTGGAACTTTCAGGAGCTTCAGATGCTCCATTCCCCTGACTGGCAACACAGTCCTGAGGTGCCCCACTGTGAGTTGCACCCTGCTGCTCCTTCCTCCAAGCAGGCAACCAGTCCACACCCCTGCTGTGCCCGCCACATCACCAGGACAGCCGGAGGGTGCCCCCATCTACGGCAGCTACAGGGGTGTAATGCAGAGGCTTCTTCCTGCATGCCTCAGCCCACTTGACCTCACAGTGGAGGAAGGCACTGCAGCCGGGAAGCAGGAGAGCTTTTTTGACCAGCAGGCACCAGCACTCCATACCTATGACCCCCTCCATTGCCCCAAGGGCTGGGCAGCTCTACAGAGTAGAGCTTCTGGGCACTAGAGGGCACCACCTACACAAAGTTATTATTTCATAGTAATCATTAGACATGTGAAATAGCAAAAATATTTTGTACAAACAAGACTCCAATAAACACAGGAAAGAAGGCTAAGTGAAACTGAAATAACCAATCTTCTTGATAAATATTTTGAAATAAAAATCACAAACATGCTCATGGAGCTGCAGAAAAATATTGAAGATGTCAGGAAGGACTTCAAGAAAGAGATAGAAACTTGGAAAAATACAGTGGCTGAAATGAACATACAATGGAGGGATTTAAAAGTAGATTAGATGAGGTAGAGGAGACAGAAATGAAACAGAAATTAGAGAACAGGAATACAAAGAAGATGAGATACAGAGAGAAAAAGTATCTCTAGGAATTAAATAATAAAAAGAAAACTGCCACCATTCCAAATGGAAAAATATTCACATTACAGAGGTACCAGAATAAGAAAAGAGAGAAAAATGGCTAGACAGTCTCTTTGAGGAAATAATTACTGAAAACTTCCCCAAACTGGTAAAGGAAATAGTCTCTCATGTCATGGAAGTACAGAGATTTCCCAACACAAGGGACCCTAGTAAGACAACACCAAGACATACAATAATTAAATGACAAAGATCAAGGACAAGGACAGGGTATTAAAAGCAGCCAGAGAGAGAAAAAATATTATGTACAAAGGAAAACCCATCAGGCTGTCATCAGACTTCGCCTCCAGAAACCTTTCAGGCCAAAAGGGAGTGGCATGATATATTTAATGCAATGAAACAGAACCAAGAATACTCTACCCAGAAAGATTATCAATTAAATTTCAAGTATAGATTTAAAAATTTCCAGATAAACAAAACTTGAGGAAATTTACCTTCCACAAACCATTTCTACAGTTTATTTTAAAGGGACTGCTCTAGATGGAAGTGTTCCTAAGGCTAAATAGCTGTCACCAGAGAAAATAAAACCACAGAAAAGGATGTACACACATTAATTAGGAAGAAAACGCAAAATTAAATCAACTACCTCCAAAGTCAGTCAAGAGATACACAAAAAGTACAGAATGTGATGCCTAAAATATAAAAAATGGAGGAGGAAGAAAAAGGAGGAATGAAAAAGAACATTTAGATTATATTTGTAATAGCATACTAAGTGAGATAAGTCAGACTGTTAGATAGTTAAGAAGCCACCCTTGAACCTTTGGTAAGCACACATCTAAACCCTGCAATGGCAATAATTACATACCTATCAATAATCACCCTAAATGTAAATGGTCTGAATGCACCAATCAAAAGACATAGAGTCACTGAATGGATAAAAAAACAAGACTCATCTATATGCTGCCTACAAGAGACTCACTTTAAACTCAAAGACATATAGAGACTAAAGTGAAGGGATGGAAAAAGATAAATCATGCAATTAATAGGGAGAAAAAAGCAGGTGTTGCAGTACTTGTATCAGACAAGATAGACTTTAAAACAAAGAAAGTCAGAAGAGACAAAGAAGGACATTACATAGTGATAAAGGGGTCAATCCAAAAAGAGGATATAACCGTTATAAATATCTATGCACCCAACACAGGAGCACCTACATATGTGAAACAAATACTAATAGAATTAAAGGGGGAAATACAATGCAATCCATTCATTTTAGGAGATTTCAACACAATACTCACTCCAAAGGACAGATCAATCAGACAGAAAGTAAGTAAGGAGACAGAAGCACTGAACAACACATTAGAACAGATGGACCTAACAGATACCTACAGAACTCTACACCCAAAAGCAGCAGAATACACATTCTTCTCAAGTGCACATGGAACATTTTCACAAATAAATTATATACTAGGCCACAAAAAGAGCCTCAGTAAATACAAAAATATTGAAATTGTACCAACTTGCTTCTCAGATCACAAAGGTATGAAACTATAAATAAATTATGAAAGAACACAAAAGTCCACAAACACATGGATGCTTAACAACATGCTCCTAAATAATCAATGGACCATTGACCAAATAAAACAGATATCAGGCAATATGTGGAGACAAATGAAAACAACAACTCAACACCCCACATCCTGTGGGATGCAGTAAAGGCAGTTCTAAGAGGAATGTACATAGCAATACAGGCTTACCTCAAGAAAGAAGAATCCCAAATGAACAGTCTAAATTCACAATTAATAAAACTAGAAAATGAAGAACAAAGGAGGCCCAAAGTCAGTAGAAGGAGGGACATAATAAAGATCAGAGCATAAATAAATAAAATCAAGAAGAACAAAACAATAGAAAGCATCAATGAAAGCAGGAGCTGGTTCTTCAAGAAAATAAACAAAACAGATAAACCCCTAACCACACTTATTAAGAAAAAAAGAGTCTACACACATAAACAGAATCAGAAATGAGAAAGGAAAAATCATTACAGATACCACAAAAATACAAAGAATTATGAGAGAATACTATGAAAAATTATATGCTAACATATTGAATAATCTAGAAGAAATGGATGACTTTCTAGAAAAATACAACCTTCCAAGGCTGACCCAAGAAGAAACAGAAAATCTGAAAAGACCAATTACCAGCAATGAAATTGAATTGGTATTAAAAAACCACCAAGAACAAAACCCACAAACCATATGGTTTCACTGCTGAATATTATCAAACATTTAGAGAAGACCAAATACCCATCCTTCTTAAAGTTTTCCAAAAAGTGGAAAATTAGAGAATACTTCCAAACTCATTCTATGAGGCCAGAATCACCCTAATACCAAAACCAGGCAAAGACACCACACACCCAAAAAAAAGAAAATTACAGGCCAATATCCCTGATAAACAGGGACTAGATGAGATCACTAAGGAAGTCTAAGAAGGAAAAAATATTCTAAGGAATGTGCCATGAGGCAGGCCAACATTTAAAGTTCAGGAAGCAGGATGCATAAGAGAAAGAAGTGGCCAGGAAATTCAAGGCTTCTGCAGTCCTGGAAGCTAAGGGAAGAAGATGTTTCACACTCTGTCAGGTGTAGCTAAGTGCTCAGGTCAGATGAAGACTGAGAATTGACCACTGAATGTAGAAACATATTTGTCGTTGGTGTCCTTAAGCAAAGCACTTTTGATGGATTTCTGGGGTTAAAAGCCTAATTGGATAGAGTTTCAAGGAGAATGAAAATAAAGCAATTAAAGAGCATGAATCCTGACAATTCTTGGGTTGATTTCACTATACAAGTGTACAAGGAAACTGAGCTTGAAGGAAATACAAGGAGCTAGAGGGATATGTTTAAGATGAAAGAGATTTCTATTCATTTGTATGTTTATGTGGGTGATCAAGTTGATAGGAAAAAATGGATGGTGCCAGAGAAAGAGGAATGGTTAGAGCAAAGTTCTTAAGTAGATGAGAAGGGAGAAGGGCTAATGTACAAATTAGAGATGGCCTGATTTCTTAGTAGGGGTGGTCCATCCATAATGCGTAAAGTCAGACTATATGCACATAGATTCAGGCGCAGGTTCACAGTTATGCATGTGAAGTAAGAGCAGCCAGCCTGACTGTGTGGTTCCATTCAGATACATTCTGCCACAAGGATACAGTATATTGTGAACTGGGAGTTTGATTGACAGCATTTGGGGTTTTTTCAGATGACCATGATAGAGTAAGTGGGGCTCAAAGGACTTGAGGAGGTACAAAGAAGTGATTGTAGTGACGGACCTAAGAATTAAGCTGGAGGATAATAAAAAGTTAATGGGAGTGACAGAGTAAAAAACGTGCACTATGGGATCTTGTGATATTAACGTAGATGTCAAAGAACTCTGTGGAGTAAGCTACAATGTCAGAAAACAGGAGAGAGGTGGGATTGGAAAGCTAAATTCTGGTAATTCAGATTATAGATTATTAGTTATCCAGTTTTACAGTCTAGATTATGACTATGAAATTTAGTGGCTAAAATAGGGTGGAGACTCAGGGTCAGTACCATGAAAAAGGAAGAAACAGAGACATAGAACACACTAAACAGTGACTAAGTAGTCACCCAGAGTTTAAGTGGTGTAGTGGAGTGAAGAACTCAAGTAGTCTGGCTATAGAGTCCATGCTCTTCAACAATACCTTATAATGTTATGCAATTATTCAGTTATTTGTAAAGTAAGTTGCATTGCTTTTAATTGCCTAAATTAAAGAAATAGGAAGCATTGTAGACATATTCATTTTGTATACTAGAGTAGATGGTCTTCTAAATAACTTTAAATAACCATTTTTTCTACTCCCCAAAATAGCATTTTCTAAGTGAATAATAATCACCTTTTTGCCTTTTCACCAAGAACACAAACAAAAAATAAAGGAGGCAATATAGAAGGTAACGCAACAGTAAAACAAGTGGCTGACACGTAAGATGAATATAGAATGAATCAAGTGATGAATGCAGAGAGAAGGGAAAACATTTAAAGAAAGTGTACAAAGAAAGGGAGAAAAAAAGCATGTTCAGGAGAATGAGAAAAACTTACAAGGCTTTGCCCAGAGATCAGAAAAGCCTACATATAGTAATAACAATGACTAACCCATGGAAAGAACTACTTAAGAATTTTTACTACAAGAGAACAAAACAGAATGACTCGGGAAAAAATATAATTAAGATACCCGAGTCACTCCTGGTTGATAAACTACACAGGCTACTTGGGACAGGGGGATATTTGGAATTTCTAAAATTACTCACATTAATGTCTAATATCAACAAGACAAGAAATAAGTGTTGGTGAGGATATGGAGAAAAGTAACCTTTGTACATTGTTGGTAGGAATGTAAACTGGTAAAGACACTATGGAAAACAGTTGGACATTTCTCAGTAAATAAAAATAATAATAAAAATCCTGTTTGGCTCAGCCATTCCACTTCTGGGAATTTAACTTGAATAAAATCACTAATTCAAAAAGTGTGTTCTGCATTCCCATGTTTATCAAAGCATTATTTACAATAAGCAAATATGGAAGCAACCTAAGTATCCATTGATAGATAAATGGATAAAAAAGAAGTGGTACATATATACAATGGGATATTACTGAGCCACAGAAAAGAATGAAATTTTTGCCATTTGTAATAACATGGATGGACCTAATGGATATTCTGTTAAGTGAAACACGTCAGACAGAGAAAGATAAATACTGTATGATTGCACTTACATGTGGAATCTAAAAAATAAATGAACAAACAAAACATAAATGGACTCGTAAACACAGAAAAAGACTGGTGGTTATCATATGGGAGGGGGTTAGGAGTTGGATAAAATAGGTGAAGGGGATAAAGAAGTACAAACCAAACAGAAGTTGGCTCAAAACACAAAGAACAGACTGGTGATTGTCATAGGGGAGAGGGTGAGGGGATAGGTGACATAGAAGAAGGGAAAAAACAATCAGGGAGAATGCTTGACATCCTGATGTGGGTGGTGATGACATGAGATACACATACACATGTCAAAATTCATCAACACTGTCCACTACACTGTACACTAAGATATGTGCATATTATTGTAGGTACCACACTTTTTAAAAAGGCAAATTACATTAACATTAACATTTTTCTAAACAAAATACAGCCTATTTGTAATTTATTGTGTAAAGTTGAATTTATCTGATAAACATATTAGTTTATTCATGCTATCTATATTATAACTTACAAATAATGCTTTTGTTTGTTTAAGACCCCAATACCGCTTGTATTAGTGACGCCTGAATACAGGTGAGCCTAGGGAACACAAAACAGTAACCAGAGCGTCCAGAGGGGGAGGCGCTCAAGCTGGCGCTCGCGGTCCCTCCTTTCTTCAAGATTACAGATTTAATATCTGAAAATGTCTGGCTACACAATTGCTCCTCTCTTGATATAAACCGAAGTGCTCATCCAAGAGGTCGGCTCAACAATTTTTTTTTTCAATAGAACATTAAAAAGATGATCATCTCAACTAGACAAGTATCATGTAAATTTCTCACTGTGATGACAGAAATGGAGGAAAAAATCTAATACTTGACACTGTGAAGTATCAAGCAATTTCTTAAAGACTTGTCCACACCCTCATCACATAAAGGTGATCCTGTCATTTTTCCATGATTTTAGAGGAAAAAAGACTGAGAATAAATGTTAATTACATGATGTCATTTCTATAATGAAGACGGGATTGGAACGGTGCTATTTAAACAATGCACTAAGAAAAGATCTCTAGCTGTTCTTAGTACAGCAAACATGACTGAACACATACACATTTGTTCTGTTCATTTAACTAGCAGGAAATATTGTTCCTTAATTCCAGTTTACACATTCCTAGTCATTTTCATAACAGCACTTAGAGAAAACAAATGGTACATTTCTAGGGGATTACAGAACTTCTTAGATAGTCCTAATCACTTGAAGAGCATTACTAGGTATGAGGCTTAAGGCCAAAATATGCTAATTATGCACAAAGGCACTCTCTATCTTTAAGAAAGGCATCTGAATAGGATGGAACAGTATCCCCACATATATCCTATCCTATAAGAACTTAAAGGATTTATAGTTATCAAATAACTTGAAATTTTAGAACATATTTTTGGTTGCTTGCAGAAGAGGCCTTAGTCAAATTACAGTTTCATGACAATGGTACTAGAAAGCTTTTTGAATTTGCACCACACTTTTACTTCCAAAAATGTAGTCCCACTGTTTATTTTGATCTATAAAAATTTCCATTTTGGACAGCTTAAAGTTCTAGTCTCTTAATTCCCCACCTTCTCCACATACACATACACACACATCCCATTACACATTTGTCACATCCTGTGTGATGTGTATACTGCTAAAGTTTTGGTGGACTCTATCTTATTTATGAAGTCCCAAAGTCTTGATGAGCATGTGCGAACTTTTCTCCTAGAGAGAGTGATCTCCACAAATCATTTTCTTTCAGGGTCAACCAAGAATCATGGTCTGTTTCACAGGCCTGAGAATGTATCTAAGGATTATGTTTGCCACCTGAATTAAAAGGTATCTCAGTATTTCCTAACAGAAAAATACTTGTAGCTGACCTTTTTAATGTTTGTTTTTAATATTTGTCTTAGATACTCCAAACTGTTTCATGTCCATTATTTCTCTTCAATTAACTTTGAGAAAGGGCAACTGCAAATGTCCATTGGGTTCTCTTTGTTCAGGTGTTGGTCTTTAATAATATTGCAAAGTTTGTTTACTTAGTACTCAAGTGGTCAGAACTCTCACAGTTGAAAGTGAAAGATGAGCCATTATACATGAGCCTAAGTCCTCATGATGGCAAGATGGCTGCTGAAGCTCTGGGTGCACTGTATTTCACGGGACCCACATCATCACTGCAAGAAAAAACTTCATGTACAAGAAAGGAAAAATGTTGACCCTTAAATAATAACACAATAGTTTCTTACGACACAGATAGCAAAATGCACCCCAATTTCAGAGAAGTTAAAATGGCAGTGAAAGTAGGGCATGCTAGAATCAATGAATTATGATAGGCCATTATCTCAACAACTCCAAGTAATAATAGAGTTTATAACCTTTTATCAGGTAGAGATGGTCTAAAATAAGATTTTCCTTATCTCTGAATGAATTAGAGTGGCTGGCCAGGGAAATAATATATACTGATCAATCTCACTGAAACCCCATTAGCTAAGAGGGAGGAAGTATGGTTTTCAAAAGAAAAAACAAGATATTTTCCAGAATAAGAGGGTATGAATTCTGGAAAGACAAGATATAACAGTAAATGCCCAATATAAATCTATATAGTAATAAAACCATATGGCATCTGACTCTCACTGAATAATTATGAATGCCTTTACTGAATATTTGATTTCTATTGCAAGAAGAATTTTTAGAACTCTGGGTATAAAGAAGTAAAAATAACATTTTGGGGGCTGAAAATATTTCACCTCTTTTTCAAAACATTCTCTCATTATCCCATTTCTTGCTTCAAGTTTTTTACAATAAAGAAATCACCTCCTGTTAGCCCCAAAGCCTATAGCATCAAGGCTACAAATAATACAAGTTGATGAACTACGATAGCATCCTTCCAATAATCTATTTGTTTAGGTAGTACCCAAAACTCGAGCTAAATTTCACCTTATGTTTTAGTAATGATGAAATTATTATAATAATTTAGTATCTGTTGAACACCGTATACAGCACATTCATCACCAAAGGGAATGGACAATAACAAATAAAAAGCTCTTCTGTAGATCTCTGTGTCTTAAGAGTAGCTGGTTGCTTTCAGTCCAAATTATAGCCAAAAACTAAGTACCATAAATAAGCAGTTTGAGATTTTTCAGTAATTTGTTCAGTTTTTCTTTCCAAGAGTAGCATGGACACCCCTTTGCTAGGACTCAGAACATTTTATGACTCAATGATGAAGCAAAAGGTGCTCCCCAGACTGGCCACCCAGGGTTTGGAAAAGAATGAATTGCAGATCCACTAGAGTGCAGCTTCTCTGAGCCTCTCAGTGCGGCAGCAAGCAGAGAGCACCAAAGGAAACTGAAGGACTGGAAGAAGAATCAGAGGCGGCTGTAGAATTTAAGAGCTATTTGAGATTCAGTCATTAGTCATCAAGTTTCTACTCTGTAGGGTAGACGCTAAGGTGCATTTTCATTTATTACCACTTTGAAAGTAGAAATGAATTCAGCAACTAAACCAGCTAGAGCAGCAAAAACAGCAAAATAATGAAAGAGAAAGTGTACAGGACATCAGGATATGTATGGCCCCAAAGAGCTCAGTACCGAAAGAACTGTGAGCATAAAAAACACATTCAACAGTTATTGGCAGAGAGCGCAATGACACCCTGATTGAAATATTAAAAAACTTAGCACTCAGCATTCCTAAGAGAATGGAGTTTAAGTCTTTGATAACACACATTAAAAGATGATTAAAAGGCTGGAAGGGAAAGAAACTAATATATGAGCATCTGTTGAATGTCAAACAATAAACTACACACAATTTCATTCAGACTCCACAGCAACTTTGGGAGATGGATATTATTGTTCTGTGTTACAGATAAAAAAACTGGTGCAAAGAGGAGTTAAATATTTTACTTAAGAAAACATAGCAGAAAAATGAGAAAAGCAGGAGTGTGCACTGAGCAGTCATTCATAAATTCAACAAATATTTACCAAGTAGCTGCTATGTGCCAGGTACTTGCACTTGCTCAATCTTAGACAAAGTCCTTGACAAACTTTTAAATAAGAATAAATGATTAGATATAAAAGAAGGGTTCAAAAACATAGGGAAAGTAATAGGAAGAAAGAATATGCTGATTTTGAAAATAACTAAATAGAACTTCTAGAAATGACAAATACGGTCATCGTGATTCTTTTTAAATGCAGTGGATAGTCTCATAAAATAACTGACATTCCCTGGGTACTTACTAACTATTTGTTCTGAGAACTCACTCTGTCCTCACAACCTAGCTTTAAGATGGGTTTTATTATTGCCCACATCACAGAGATGCATAAAGACGGAAAAGAATTTTCCCACAGTCACACAGCCAACTGGAGATGCCAGGATTTGAACCTGAGCTTTCTGACTTTAGAGTCTTCAGACCTTTTTATTCTTAAATATATATATATTAATAAAAATATAAAGGTAGAGATATAATTCACATACCATATAATTCACCCATTTAAAGTAAACAATTCAAAGGTTTTTTAGTAAGTTCACAGAATTATACACTCATCACCACATTCTAATTTTAGACATTTTCATCACCTGGAAAAATAAACATGCCCACCCTCTCTACCACCCCCAGTTCAAAGCAACCATTAATCTATTTTCTATAGTTTTGCTTACTCTGGACATTTCATATAAATGCAACCATACAATAATACAATATGTAGCCTTTGTTTCTGGCTGTTTCCACTTAGCATGATGTTTAAAGGATTCATTCATCCATGTTGTAGCATACATCAATACTCCATTCTTTTTTATTTGCAAATAATATTTCATTGTATGGTTAGACCACATTTAATTTATCCATTAATTAGCTGATAGACATTTGGGTTGTTTGCACTTTTTGTCGTAAGCTGAATGTAACTATGAATGTTCATGTACAAGTATTGCGTAAACATATGTTTTCATTCCTTTTGGGTATATACGTAAGAGAGGAATGACAGGGTCATATGGTAACTTTCTGTTTAATATTTTGAAGAACTACCAAATGGTTCTCCAAAGTAGTACACCAGTTTGCACAGATTTCACATCCTAGTAGGTGTGAAGTGATAACACCTGGTGGTATTGATGTGCATTTTCCTATTCACTAGTGATACTGAGCATCTTTGCAGGTGCTTTATTGGCCATGTGTACATCTTCTTTAAAGAAATGTCTATTTAGATCCTCTGCTCATATTCTGGATACAGGTCTTTTGCATGGCCTTCAACATAGCTCATAGCAAGAAATCTGTGGATGGGGTGGCAAGATAAAAGATGAAAGAGAGGAAGTTATCATTAGATGGAAAATCATGAAGTCTGTGATATGAAGTCCAGAAAATACATCATAGAAAAATTCTCCTTCCACTCATTTTCCCCAAAATATTAAAAGTACTACTAGATACTTTTATTAGGTTCAAAGAAATCATGAATAACATGATCAGTCTTTTTAAATGTTTTTTTTAAAGATACAGGTATTTAAAGAAGTAATTGTTAGATAGAAGAATGTGAAAAGCAGGGTGAAAGAAGTCAGGAGAGAAATGTTTGAGAAAAATAGAAATGTTATAGAATGAAAGTTATAACAATTAAAAAAGAATAAACAACAAAATAGAGTAAGAAACACGGTAGGCTAGAAATAATTACCAACATGAAATAAAATAAATATATGAGGTGTATGTTTATTAAAAAGATGATGAGACTGATAAAAACATGCATATAATCAGTATTTCTATAAAAGAGAACTTAGGGAGTACAAAAGTATTTAAACTTTTAGTGGAAGGAAAGTTTATTTAATAAACAAAATATGCTTCTGGCCAGGAAACATGGACACAGAAATATGAATACAAAGACATATCTTAGTAAAATTTCTAAACATTAAGGTCAAAAGAAAAAATATAACCCTCCAGAAAGGAAGAGCTGATGTATAATGAGAATTACCCAGACTGGCTTTCAAATTTTCTATGGTATCACCCCATGTCTGAAGACAATGAAAAGTTGCCTATAGTGTGCTGAGTGAAAGAAGGTGACACAGCAGCTTTATGCCCAGCAGAGTGGCCTGTCATAAGAGACAAAGAGAGCGCAGCGCTCGTGAGCCCTTCTTGTGAAATTACTGGGCAATGCAAACCAGCCAAGTGATAGGTGACTCAAAATAATAACCTCAGGAGAGACGTCATGGTCAAAGGTTAATAAAGAACATTGAATCTGTTTAATTGCAGAATTCAACATGGGAATTATGGTTGTAGGCAGAATTCAAATCTTAGGAGCTTTGACAACATATAGACAATAAAATATTTCAAAAAATGGTGGCCAGGAAAAGGGAAAGTCGCTAAGTTCATTCTATGTAGTTTTTTTCCTTAACCAGTAATTTTTAAGAGAATTAAATCGAATTTAAAAATTAAATTTTATTTTATTTTCTAAGTGAAATATAGTCGATATATATTATATTGATTTCAAGTGTACACCTAGTGATTTGACAATTATTCTACTAAATACCACTATAAGAGTAGTTGCCATCTGTCAACATACAAAGATATTACAATAGTATTGACTAGATTACCTATGCTGTACTAAAAAGCAAATTTTAAAAGAGAGGGATTCCTCATTTTAAGGGAGCTGATGATAGAAAATCATATGATATGATATATCTTATTGATTTTGAGTAAATATTTTAATTGGATTGTTGGTACCACTATTTTATTTACAGATTAAAAAAATTAGGTATGTCACCCTCAATCAGCCTATGCCTTTTAAGTATGTATTGATATAAATGTTCTCCCTTAATTTGTTAATATGATTAATTTCAGTAATAGATTTCTTGATAATGAGCTGTCACCATCACTGATGTAAATCCATCTGGGTGTATTCTTTGATGGACTGCTCAATTCTGTTGACCAACAATTATTTAAAATTTTTACATTTACATTAAAAAATATATATGTATATGTAGTTTTGAAGGTTCTTATACTCTCTTATCAAGTAAATACCAGCCTCATAAATCTCACTAGAGATTTTCATCTTTTTCTAAGCTTTAAAATGGTTTAAATAATAGCATACTTTTCTATTTTTTTAAACATTAGCCTTTTTAATGGTACATGTTACATTATTTTCTAAATCTCTTCTATAGTTATTATCTGCTCAGGTTTTCTATTTTCACTTAAGTTAGTTTGGGCAATTTCCTTAAAAATTACCCAACTCCTTTCAGCTAGAAATTCATCTAGTTCCTCTTGGCTTTCAAATTTATTGCCACAGAATTGCAAGATAGTTCTCCTAATCTCCTCCAAATCTTCTGTTATATTTCCTTTCCTCCATCCCATGCCAATGCATCAAGAAGAGATCCCTAGAATTCTTTTACTGCCCCACTTCACAGTCACGTAGATCTTTAGAAGCCTAATTCCTTAATTCCTGGGTTTTGCTAATCTACAACAGAGGTGTAGTTTATTTAGCTTAGAATTTTAAGTCAAAAAACTGCACCCAGGCAAAATTATCTTTGATCATCCTTGACCACAAGAATGAAGTCATTCTCTTGATTTTACAAGCCTTGCTGTTTACATAATATGTACCTTTAAACACTAGAATCATTTAACAGTGGAGACACACTTAACAGTATCAAAGGATTGTGGAATATGCCACTGATTGAAGGAACGAGTCAGTTTTCATTTCAAGGGTTTCTGCTTATTAAGTGAAATAAAGGATGAAATAGGTTGCAGTATTTAATTATCTCCTTTCTTCTTCCTACTTCCACACCAAAAAATTTAGCTCAAGACAATGGTTGGGTTTCTCCATGCAGAATTAATGTATCATCTACTTAAACTTAATATTTAAAAACATAGAGTCACAGCATGACCTTCAATTTATTACCTATTATTTTTTCTTCTTGAGATCCTGAGCTCTTCTTTGCTGTTCATTTAGGACAGATTAGAGTATATTTCGCAGATAAAGTATAAAGCAGTAAACATCCTGAACTCTTGAAGTTTCGGAAATGTCTCTCCTTTGTCAGGTTACATGGATGATATTTTGACTGGGTATATAATTCTTGCCCTGCAGTCTCTCAGTCACCTACTAAAGTAACCCCACTGTTTTCTAGTATCCAGTGTTGCAAGTGAGATGCCTGATACCAGTAAGCTGCTATTTTCTTTCTGGGCTATCTATTCTGTAAACCTATAAGATTTCCTTTTAATTTTTGAAATTCTGTAAAGTCACTAAAATAAGCTTTGACATATGGCTTTGTAAATTACAGATCTTCCTCAATTTATGACAGGGTTACCTCCTGATAAACCCATCTTAAAATGAAAATGTCCTACGTTGAAACATCATAGCTACTAAACATCTAGATTGGCTGAACTTAAATGTGCTCAGAACATTTTATTAGCTTACAGTTGTGCAAAATCATCTAACCCAAAGCTTCTTTTATAATAAAGTGTTGAACGTCTCATGTAACTTACTGAATGCTGTGCTGAAAACAGAACGGGCACAGAATGGTGTGGGTGTTGGTCGCCCATCCTCACGATCATGTGTCTGACTGGCAGCTGTGGCTCACTAGAGTATTTGTATATTGCTAGCTCTGGAAAGGGTCAAAATTCCAAATTCCAAATATAGGTTTTACTGAATGTGCATGGCTTTTGCACCATAAGTAAGGGGAAAAAAATCTGGAAGTTGAGCCCTTGTAAGTCAGGAATCATCTGTAGTTCTTCCTAGTTCTCAGGAGGGTTCTCCAATCAGCAGACTCAAATCCATTTTCACTCCAAGTCAGTTTTTTCTTGAATTATTTATTACCACTCTGTTTCTTCATTTTTCTTCCTATGGAACTCCTGTTATTTGTATGCATGTTTTAGAATATGTTCTCTAAGACTCTTATCTTTTGTTTAATGATATTCAACACTTGGTATTTTTGTTCTGTTAGAATTTTCTACCACTTATCTTCAGACAAGAAACTTGTTCATCATCACAGACCACTGACTCTCCACTTTAGCAGAAAGTTTTTTTTTTTAGTGTGTGATCTGATTGCAAACACTGATTTGTTTACATTGTCTTCTGACTCTTCCACTGAATCTACAACACAGGGAGTCACTACTCTTCCTCTCAGTAACCAGGTCACCTTAATTAAATTATTGTTCTTTGCTTATGGATTTATGTCCCATAACATGTGTGTGGTTCAGACACTGATGATATCTTTAATATTGCTCTTTACCAGGTTAGAACCACAGTCCAGAGATTGGCAGAAGGCACAATATTTTGTACTCCGTGGCTGGTAGTGAAGGTATTGGTAGCTATTAACACTTTGATGAGAGGCACAAAGAAACACTTTGACTTCCAGTTTCCTCTCAGTGCAAGTAAGAGCTCTGTTCATGTCCCAGAGCCAGGAGCAGTTCAGCTGAAAGTTCAGTTCGTGGGGATGCCCAGGTTTGTATGGGCCCTTCCCAGAAAACACAGGGACTAGGCAGGTGCTGTTAATCCTGGAGCAAATGAAAGTGTCTTTTTAGAGATCCTGTCAAGATCCAGGAAAGCCAGGTCTCCCTCCCAGGCCTCATGCTTCTCCACTGCCATTGATTTCTGGATAAGTAATTCCTATACCTGTGTAGGCTATTTGACACCTACTAAATATTTGTTAAAGGAATTATTTAATTCTCAGACCCTCTAAGTTGTCTGAGAGCCAGGGCAGTGAGCATGGCCTCTCTTCCCTGGTCAAGTGACCTTCCTACCAGAAGCTGTTTCTTCCTGAGGCCATGCTGCTGTCCCATGTTTAATAAGTTGATTAAACTACCTCTATCTGCATGCGTGGTCTTTCTATGCAAATGTCTTCACATAACAGCCATTTATGACTGTTCAATTGATTGGCACAGTCACCTCTAAAAAGAGACTTCAGTCTTCTTGTTTGTGCCTCAGTTTCTCTAAATAAAATGAGTATAAAATGACATTTGTTTATAAAGGCTTTTGATCTTATAGAATTATAAAATGTCATTACTTTAATATTGGGTTTTCAGATTGATAAAATTATAATAATAACACTGTATTACCTTTAGTGCCTTTCATCTGAGAATGTCAAGGTGTTTCATAAACTTCTACTAATTAATCAAACCTCCCAGCACCATTATAAGGTAGGGGCAGTATTATCATCTCTGTTTCATGGAAACAGTGGGTCACTGGGTCATGGACTGAAGGACAGACTCCAGTCGGGGAAATGGCAGAGCCTGAGCAGAGGGAACCGTGTCTGGCCTTTGTTCTTAATGATGCCCAGCCCGTGTGAAGGGCCTCTCTGTCTTCATGACAAATAATTATGCACTATAAAAATTTTATTTTGCCCTCTGGGAAGAAGGAAATACTTCCCACTCATTCTTTTCTTCTGCCAAATATCATCTTGGCCAAACAGAGAGAAGTGAAACAGCCTCATGTCTCTGCATCTCAAGAACACAGATCCCCCAAAGGCAAGTGGCAAAACCATAGAGAAAGTGCTCATAGATTTTTGAGCAGTTTTTATCCACATAGTTTGTGTAAAAACTCATTGTAAAGCAATATATCTTACTAACATATTATTTTTAATAACAAAAATGCTCTCATACATTCATTGATTGAGTAAATATTTATTAAGCATTTACTGTGTGCCAGAGACTTTTCTAGGCAATGCGGATACAGCAGTGAATAAAACAGTCATTGCTCACAAAAAAAAGCTCACATGTCAAAAGGAATGTGGGTGGGAGCTGTCAATAAGCAAAAAATCACATGTATAGTAGGGAATGCTAAGAAAAATAAAACAAGACAGGGAGAAAGAGGAATAGGGAGGCCATGCCATTCTATATAGATGCCAGGGAGTTGGCATTTCAATAGAGTCATAAAGGAAGTGTGGTGGGGGAGGGGGGGAACAGTCTGTGCATATGTGAAGGGAGATTTTTGTGACAAAGAGAACAATAAAGGACAAAGCTCTTGAGGAAAGAGTGTGATCAGAAAGGAAGCCAAAGTGGCTGGAGGGAAGCAAGCAAGGTGAAGAACGAGATGAGATGAGATGAGAAGGAAGACGGAGGGGTCACAGGATAGAGTAGCTCTCAGATCACATAGAGCCTTACTGATCATGCGGAGGGTTTCCATTTTTATTCTGAGTGACCAGTGAAGCAATCATATGGCTCTGAGCAGAGGAGTGACATGATCTGACATACAATTTTAAAAGGTCTCTCTAGCTGCCCTATGTAGACTAGACCACAAGGATGGAAGCAAGAGGTGGCTGTATCAGAGTGTAGCAGTGAGACCCCAGAAATTATATGAAGTAGCAGTTGGATACATGAATCTTGAACACAAAGAGGGGGATCGAGCTGGGCACATAAACGGGGGCTGGGTGACATCGCCAAGCAGGTGAACGTAGAAGGGCTTGGACTAGGAGTCTGAGGCTTGGGCTTTGGCCCTTCAGGGCATATGGGTGGGGAACTGAGAAAGATCCTGCAAAGGAGACTAAGGAGTGACCAGGGAGGTAGAAGATAAACCAAGAAAGCAGTGTCCTGGAGGCCAAGTGGGGAAAAAAAAAATGTTTCAAAGAAGAGAGAATCACCAACTGCATGAAATGCTTAGGAAAACTACACCTCAAAATTTAATATTAAATAATATAGCCTGGCTCTCACTAGAGGCCTTAAAAAGACAATTTCAAGACAATGAGAATGATAAAATCTGGTTGTAATATGATAATTTTTCTTTGTGGGAATCTCTTTTCTCCCTGTTACCAAATTCTCTAGTAATCATTTTGGTGAATTATTGTACTGACACATTATTTCCCCCATTGCAGGCCTTGACTGCTGGAAGCATGATTCACCACAGTAAAGTGGCTACCAGAACACCCTTGAGTTGAGCAAAATTTGGATAGCAAAAAATCCAGATAGGTCATAGAACTTTTTCCCTCTCAACATAGACCTGGATGGTCTGGATAAAACAAGGGGTGGAGGTAAAACTGACCCACTTTCCAATAGTATGGGAAATTAGATACCCAGGTTAACCCTTCTGATGAATAGAATTATTTTTTTAAATATTTCAAAATGGATTCAGTCATTTGGCAAAAAATCAAGGACTCTGTAAAGGTGAAAAAATTTAAAAAGGAAAAGCAAGAACCCAAAGAGGGAAGGCTGTTTTGCACCCTCTTATCTTCCCTAGATGTAGAAACTGAGGCAGAAATTCAGATGAATGAATATAGTCTAGGTTAAAATCTAGTCATGTTCTCACAAAGGGAGCAGAAAAGGCAAGAGAGCTGAGCACAAATTTCACTGCCGTGCTGTTCTCTGCATGAGAGAAGACGACCATATTTTGGAAGCCTGTACTGGTCAATTACTGTCTACGGGCCAATGGAGGCAACCTCCTGAGCGAGTCACCTTCCACCAGCCCTGACTGCAACGATCCTTCACAAAACAGAGGCAGCTGTGAACTTCCAGCAGCCAAACACAACAGCTGGAGGATGGAAGCCCCTGCCCAGGAAAGAGATCTGAGGAGGTAATTCTCTGAGTTACCACAGAGACCATCACTGTCCACTGCTCACCTTACTCAGATGCATTGCTGTTCACATTGTGTATTCCGACTAGTTACAACATCTCCAGAGTACTATGAATGAACATAATTTCTGGGAAAACTTACAAGGGAAGCATTGGAATCAATAGAGTCCCCACTGCTGCAGGTGATCGCTAAGACAAAACTGGTAATTAACTGCTAGCTTTTCATCACCCTAGTATAACACTTCTGCAATTTAATGGTGTGCCTAATGGGGTAACCCTAATTCTTACCCCTTCGGGGGTTAACCCTCTGATTATCATGGTTTCATCTAGGGATGCCCAAACAACTAGAACGGGCACAGAGTTACCCCCAAATGCTCCAGTGGTTCATCTTTATACTAGACACGTTCTATCCAGCCCCCACGCATAACAGCCATCTCAACTCATGAGGTGCAGGATCACCCACACCTGACAGTGTATCTCCTTTCTGTGTCTGCCCTTCTACCCAAAATGAGCAGATAGAAGCTGCATCTTTAAATCTACACAGACTTTTATTGTCTCTTTTGGGGGATGCACCCTATCTGCCCTGCTAATCAAGACTTCTATATCACTGACCCTAAACTTGTGGGGAGAGGAAACACAACTTCCCTCCAGGTAGTTTGCTGGGAAGGAGAGTAAATAGGGCCACTTGTATTTCCACCCCTTGATTTATGAACCTATTTATTCTACCTTTGTGGACAGATCAGGAAATAGAGGCTGTCAATTGAAGGAGTGTACTATGTTCTAAAGGAGAGCCCTATAGTGGGTCTCCTGGTGCTCCAGCCAGATCTTGGCTGATAACAAATCACATCTGCCCCATCACTAGAGAATAAATAGCCTTCAGCTATAGGAGCTGCCTGACCCAGAAGGCTATGCATTCCTCCATTCCAGACTTCAGCCAATGATTGACTGACACAATGTACAAAAAAGCACCCTTGTTCAATACAGAAATAACTCTGATACAATTTGTGCTCCAGATCTTCCCCATGGGATTGGATTAAAACTATTCTCCAGTTGAAACCAGAGTCTTGCTTAGCTTCTGCCCCTGCCCTATCCAGTGTCAATCAGAGCCTTTTTCCTGAGAACCCTCCCCTAATAAATCACTTGAACTAGAGTCTCTGTTTCAGACTTTCCCTCTAGGAAATTGGAGTAAAGAAGGCACCTCATCCTTGCAAAGCAACATTTCTATGTGTACAACAGATGCGCCTTTAAGAAGCCACACCACCGCCTGAAGAGAGTTGAAGAGGACTATGCCATGAAAAACAAAGGAAATAGTAAATATGTGGGTAAATATAAAACAATATTTTTTATTTTTAAGAATTCTTTAATAGTGCACTAAAGTAAAAATTAACACAAAATATTGTACATGTACAAGTAAATATATGACATCAACATCATAAAGGATGAAAGAAAGGTAATTGGAATTATACTGTTATGAGGTTCTTATGTTGTACATGGTATTATAATGTTAATTCAGATAGGCTTCAATAACTTAAAGATGTCATCTCTGAAGCAGTCACTAAACAATACCAAGAGGAAAAGCTAAAAAAACTATCAGAAGACCTAGAATGGAATCCTAGAAAGTAACTGATTAAGTAACTGTCAGACTGGTTAAACATGCAAGACTCAACTGGATATCACTTGAAAGAGATGCACTTTAAATGTAAAGGTGTACACAAGTTGAAAAGCAAAAGGATAAAAAACACACCATCCAATACTTAAGTCCAAGCAATGTCATGTGACTAGATTATCTCAATACAAGAAGTACTACCCGGGGAAGAGGGTTACTTCATAATGATAAAAACACTTATTCATTAGGAAGACATAATTCTAAATGTGTACTCATCTAATATGCAGTTTAAAAATACAAGAGGCAAAAATGAACAGAACCAATGGTAAAATTAATCCACAACCACTGGTGGATGATCTCAAAATACTTGACAGAATAACTAGCCAAATAACTAGCCAAAATCATTAGTAATGACACAGAACACTTAACATGATAGAGGGCACATCAGTATTGAGCCTGTGGACATCAAACAATAAAAAAATAGATATTTTAAATATCTTTTCTGCCAATAAATTTAATAACTTAGATAAAATGGATATATTCCTTGAATACCATAACTTTCCAAAACTGATGCAAGTAAAAATGAAAGATATGAATAGTACTAAAACTGTTAAAGAGATGAAATTATTAGACAACTTCTCAGAAAGAAAATTTGAGGCTCAGATGGTTTCATTGTTGAAGTCTACCAAACATCTAAGGAGGAAATACCAAGATTTGCAAGCTTATTTAAAAAAACAGAAGAAATAGATGCTTCCCAATTTATTTTATGAGACCAGCAAAACCTGGCAAATTCATTATTAGAAAAGAAAACTATAGGCTAATATTTCTCATGGACATAGACACAAAAATCCTTGCAGATTATCAGCAAATTAAATCTATCAGCACATAAATAGAAGAATACATCATGACTGACTAGAATTTATTCCAGGAAATTTAAGGGAAAAAGATCACATGATCATTTTAATAAACATAGAGAGTCATTTGTATAGCAACCACTCATGCTAAGAATCCTTGGCAAACTAGGAAGAGAAGAGAATTTCCTTAACTTGAAAAGGGTTATCTATGAACAGCTTACACTTAATACTATAGTTATTCGTGATTAATCCCCCTGAGACCAGAAAGGCAAAGATGTGTGAACTCACCTCTCTTATTTAACATTGCCCTGGAGGGCCTAGCCCATGATAAATCAAGAAAAAGAAGCAAAAAGCATCCAGATAGCACAGGAAGATACATAACTACCTTTATTTTCAGACATAATTGTTAATGTAGAAAATCCAAAGGACTTAACAAAAATCCACTTGAATTAACAAAGTGAATTTAGCAAAGTCATGGTATACAAAAGAAAAACAGAAAAATACAGAAAGATTAATTGGAAAATACAATTATCCAATTGTATTTTGTAAAAAATTGTAAAAAATGTAAACTGTTTTAAAATAGTAACAAAGACATAAAATAGTTGGGAAAACATCAGGCAAAAGATGAGCAAGTTCTCTATGTCAGAACTATAAAATGTTGCTGGGAGAACTTAAAGAATACCTAAATAAATGGAGAGTTATACTAGTTCATGGAAGACTCAATTCTGTTGTCAAGTATCCTTAAATGAATGTAGAGATAGAAAAAAATACCAATTAAAATTCAAACAGGCTTTTTTAGGGAAATTGACAAGCTGATTCTGTAATGATTAGGAAAATGTCAAGTACTTAAAGCAGCCCTCATTTTCAAAAAATCATTTTCAAAAAACTAAAGAATAACAAAGTTGGAGGACCTATGCTACCTCATTTCAAAGTATACTCGTACAGTTATATTTGTCAAGAAAATGTGGTAGCAGTGCAGAGATAGACAAACAGATAAATGGAAGAATGAAGAATCTAAAAAAGCCATTTATATGGTCAACTGATCTTTTCTATAAGATAGCAAGGTAAGTCAATGGGAGAAGAATAATTATTTCAGCAAATTATTCTGGAACAACTGAATATACATCAAGAAACAAAATTCAGCTTCCATTATACATACTTCAAGATTTATCATAGACCTAAATATAAAGCTAACACTAAAATTTCTGCAAGAAAACAGGAGACTACTTTTACAATATTAGGGCAGGCAAAGATTTCTTAGGATATAAAAAGCTCTAACCATTAAAGAAAAAATAATAAGTTATACTCTACCAAATTTGTGCTAAGAAGTCATCATTAAGATGATAAAAGGCTGAAATAATAATTCATTTTATATATGCATATTAAAGAATTCCAACTCAGTAATAAAAATACAAATCAATAAAAAAAAGTGCCAAAGAATGTACAGACACTTTAAAAAAGAAGATATAGGGCTCTAAAACATACCTGAGAAAATACTCAATATCATTAGTTTTTAGGAAACTGCAAATTAAAACCATAATAACATCACACTAAGGTTACTGAAATTTAAAGTATCAATACCTACTATTGAGAGTGTGGAATAAATGCATCTCTCATACATCTCTGGTGGGAGTAGAAAATGGAACAGCCACTTCGGAAAATAGTTTGCAGTTTCTTATAAATGTAAACATACACATAACTTATACACTAGCAATTCCATTACTAGGCATTTATCCAAAATAAGTGAAAACATGTTCACAAAAAGACATGCACAAGAATTTTTGAGTAATTTTATTCCTAGAAATAGGAGCCAAAAGACTGAATGATTTATATGAAATAATCATTATCTTCATGTGATTGGACATATGACCAAACAAATTGTGGTATATTATGGACAATGGAATACTTAGCAATAGAAAGAACAAACTATTGATAATCACAAAAAAAAAGATGAATTTCAAAATCATCATGTTGCATGAAAGAAAACAGACAAAAATAGTATATTCTGTTTGATTCCATTTACATGAAATTCTAAAACAAACAAAATAAAGCTATGGTTTTAGAAATCAGGTTGTTACCTGGGTGGGGAGGGATGAAAGATTACAAAGCACATACAGAAATTTTTAGGATAATAGAAATAATCTATATATTAATTGGAATGCTGATTACGCAGTTATGTACATTTGTCAAAATTTAATGAACTGAACACTTAAAATTTGTGCATATTATTATATGCAAAGTATATTTCAACACAGTTGATTAGAAACATTTTCAAATTAGGAATGACACTTTTCCACCTGTTTTCTCTACTAATGCCAACAACAATTATAATAAAGCTAATGTTTATTGTTCTGTGCCAGGTGCTATGATAAATGCCTCATGCATGTTAACTCATTTAACCCTCCTAAGAATTCTATGATACTTAATGTCATAGGTATGATATCTCCTATCTCCATTTTATACATAAGGAAGTCACAGAGAACATTGCTCAGTGGCTCACAGACAGACAGTGGTGGAGCTAGGCTATTAATCCAGATATTCTAGATCCAGAGCCTGTCCACATCACCTTTCTGTGCTCCTTTTAATTTCTACACTGCAGTTATTACTGATTGACTGAAAGACGGAAAGGGTTCATTTTTGGTAGCAATATTAGATTTCCTAGGGTTTAAAAGGCCTAAGGACTATGACACTAGGAACCAGCTAAGCATGTGTAAATCCAGATTAACAGGGGTCTGTTTTTGTAACATGGAACCACCATAAGTATACATCTATCATTCCTCCAGGTGTGGAAGACAGGCTGCCAATTCCTCAGCACTGGCAATGCCACCAGCAGCCGGTTGGTCAGGTTCGAGCAGCACCACTGTGTGGTCCACCAGAGTACTTGGGATGTTTTCTATTCTCCTTTCCATTCCTGGGTTTCACTAATGGGTCTCCAGGTGTGCCTGGTCCCCAGGTGTTGCCAAAAAGGACCCACTATCATTTTCCCCTTCAACAGCCTGTGAACCGAACCAAACAGAAAAGGATGTAGGCCTGTGTCAGGTTTCTTAGTTGAAGGCTTATCAACATTTGGGCTAGAGGAGTAGGTATTGTGCTATCTCTTCATGTAATGTATGCTGACTTGACAGCCAACAAGTTGGAACGTACAGAACAGAATCTTACTTATTAAACTAATCTACACTATAATCTATAGGTTAATCTTTACCAAGAAACTTTTTTAAGAATTGGATTTCATGACATACAATCAGGTTTTATGAAATCTCTAAACTGCTTTGTAAGCAAACCAGTGGGTTGCTCTGTGTCTTGCCAATGGGTTTCAGCCCTGGGCAAGTTCCCTATGGATTCAATGTGACCAAAGAAATTGACAGTAAAACGTTCTTGGGGTGAAAGTGTTATACCCAACTTTATTTCCACGGTGGCAGGTCAGTCACTAAAATCCTGTTCACTCAGAGCCAGTCGGCATGCAAGCTGGTCTCTGCCTCTGGGCCCCTCTCTCTCGGCACAGCTGTCCTCGGCCTTTCTGCCTGCACAGCCGTCCCACACAGCCATCCTCTGGGCCTCTGTCCTCGGCACTGCCACAACTCCAGGCTCTGCTCTGCTCTCCTGCAGCCTTGCAGCCATACCACCATGTCATGCCCAGAGCACTGGGCGGAACTCTTTATACAGAGTCATTGCCCACAAGTGTACAGTGAGCTAGTCAACCAGGGCCAGGTGAGAATCCTGGCCACAGGAACCCTCATTTTATCCACACTCTGCTTTTCCATTACACGTTTGTGCTTAGTATTCATAGGTCCCATTGGAAAGAAAAGTAATAAGCCCTCCTTTTAAATCTTCATTTTTTAAATAATTTACTGTTTTATTACTATTTGGAGTAAAAGAGAACTCATCAATCAAACCCATAAAATGTTTTGCAAAGAAAGCTGTTTGTACTTTCATGTTCATTTTTCTTTTTTTTTTTTTTCAGAATTAGTTTAGGCCAATGTTTCTCCTGAATCAGGAGAAATGATCTGCATCAGGTCACCTGAGCACTCCTTTAAAAGGTAGGTTCCTGGAAATTCAAGATGGCAGTATGAGAGGTGAGACTGAGAGCTCCACCCAAAACCACAAACAGTACAAAAATATAGTTAATTAATACAACTAACCTTAAAACAGCAACAAGAAAGAAGGCTGAACCAGACTGCAAACAGACCTCACAAACAGAGGAGACCTCTCGAAACAGGGTAACGTAGGAAAGCCTTAATCCGGCGGGAACCAAGCCCTTCCCCCACCCCAGCTCACCAGCAGGAGGAAGAGAAATGGAGCGAGGGAGGGGGTGGAAGCGTGAGACTGCTGGACACCTAGCCCTGGAGATCTGCTTTGTGAGCAGAATCCTATATTGTGTGGTGCCCTGGGTGTTGGCGAACTCAGACAGGCAGAGTGCTTGAGAAACTGACACTCTGGCTGTTTGTGGAGGACGGGATCCACACCCGGCCGCTCTGTGTCAGAGGAAGGGCTGGCGGTCTGAGAGGCTTCCTAGCAGCAAGAGGGCTGCTGAGGGGGCGGGGTTAGCATGGAGCTTGCTGTGCGGGAGAAGGGAGAGCTGGACAAGGTTTTCTGGGCATGCTCTGCCCAGCTGGTTGGGAACTTTGGGGAGCCTCAGGTGCTCCATCCCCCTGGCTGCCTACTCAGCTCTGAGGCCCCCACTGTGACACGCAGCCTGACAAACCTTCCTACTGGCCTGCAGGCACCTGCTCGCAAATTGGCAGTCACTGTGCAGGCATCAGGCCAGCCAAAGGGAGGCCCGCCTACAACAGCTAGAGATGCAAAGCACAGAGGTTTACATGTGTGTGCTTGGCCCACTGGCTCTGACACTGGAGACAGGCCCCACAGATGGGAATCAGGAAACAGATCTTTCCTCCCCCCAGGCACCAGCTCCGCTTGCCTACAACCCCCAACCTCACTCTATGGGCTGAGCAGTGCCAGGGACTGGAGTTTCTCCGCACTAGAGGGCACCACACAGAAATATGAAACGACAAAGAATATGGTTCAGACCAAAATCTCACAAACCCCAGAAAGGGAGCCTAATAAAACTGATCTCACCACTCTTCCTGAAAGACAGTTCAAAATAAAAATTATAAACATGCTTATGGAGGTACAGAAAAATATTCAAGAACTCAGGAACGAATTTAACTTGGAGATTCAATAATTAAGAAATTCCATATCTGAAATGCGATGGAGGGTTTTAAAAGCAAATTAGATGTAGTAGAAGAGACAGTAAATGGAATATAAATTAGAGAAGAGGAATACAAAGAAGCTGAGGCACAGAAAGAAAAAAGGATCCCTAAGAATGAAAGAATATTGAGAGAACTGTGTGACCAATCCAAACGTAACAATATTCACATCATAGGGGTACCAGAAGAAGAAGAGAGAGAAAAAGGGATAGAAAGTGTCTTTGAGGAGGTAAGTGCTGAAAACTTCCCCAGTCTGGGGAAGGAGATAGTCTCTCAGGCCATAGAGGTGCACAGATCTCCCAAAACACGGGACCCAAGGAAGACAACATCAAGACATATAATAATTAAAATGGCAAAGATGAAGGATAAAGACAGACTTTAAAAGGAGCTAGAAAGACAAAAAAGATCACACGCAAAGGAAAACCCATCAGGCTATCATCAGACGTCTCAGCAGAAACATTACAGGCCAGAAGGGAGTGGTATGATATATTTAATGCAATGAAGCAGAAGGGCCTCGAACCAAGAATACTCCACCCGGCAAGGCTATCATTTAAATTTGAAGGCGGGATTAAACAATTTCCAGAGAAGAAAAAGCTGAGAGACTTTAACTCCCACATATCACCTTTACAGTGCATTTTGGAGGGACTCCTATAGACGGAAGTATTCCTAAGGCTAAATAGATGTCACCCAAGGGAAGACAAAGAGTATAGAATATGATTCATAACATACAAAGAATGGATGAGGAAGTAAAAGGAGAAAAAAAAAGAAAGAACCTTTAGGTTGTGTTTGTAATAGTATACGAAGTAAGTTAAATTAGACTGTTAGATAGTGAGGGAATTACCCCTGAACATTTGATAACCACAAATATAAAGCCTGCAATGGCAATAAGTGCATACCTATCGATAATCACCCGTAATGGAAATGGTCTGAATGCACCAATCAAAAGACATAGAGTTACTGAATGGATAAAAAACAAGACCCATCTATATGCTGCCTACAAGAGACTCACTTCAAACCCAAAGACATACAAAAACTGAAAGTAAAGGGATGGAAAAAGATATTTCATGCAACTAATAGGAAGAAAAAAGCAGGAGTTCCAGTACTTGTATCAGACAAAATAGACTTCAAAACAAAGAAAGTCACAAGAGACAAAGAAGGACATTACATAATGATAAAAGGGTCAGTCCAACAAAAGGATATGACTATTATATGTATCTATGCACCCAACACAGGATAATCTACATGTGTGAAACAAATACTAACAGAATTAAAGGGGGAAATAGAATGCAATGCATTCATTTTAGGAGACTTCAACACACCACTCACTCCAAAGGACAGATCAACCAGGCAGAAAATAAGTAAAGAGACAGAGGCACTGAAAAACATATTGGAACAGAAGGACCTAACAGACATCTACAGAACACTCCATCCAAAAGCAACAGGATACACATTCTTCTCAAGTCCACATGGAACATTTTCAAGAATAGATCATATATAAGGCCACAAAAAGAACCCCAGTAAATTCAAAAATTTTGAAATTGTACCAACCAGCTTCTCAGATCACAAATGTATGAAACTAGAAATAAATTACCCAAAGAAAACACAAAAGTCCACAAACACATGGAGGCTTAATAACATGCTCCTAAATAATCAATGGCTCAATGACCAAATAAAAACAGATCAAGCAGTATATGGAGACAAATGACAGCAGTAATTCAACACCACAAAATCTCTGGGATGCAACAAGGGCCGTGCAAGAGGGAAATATATTGCAATACAGGCCTACCTCTGGAAAGAACAACAATCCCATATGAACAGTGTAAACTCACAATTAATGAAACTAGAAAAGGAAGAACAAATGTAGCCCAAAGTCAGTAGAAGGATGGACATAATAAAGATTAAAGCAGACATAAAAAAATTGAGAAGAATAAAACTATAGAAAGAATCAGTGAAATCAGGAGCTGTTTCTTTGGGAAAATAAACAAAATAGATAAACCCATGGCCAGACTTATCAAGAAAAAAAGAGAGACTACACACATAAACAGGATCTGAAATGAGAAAGGAAAATTCACGACAGACACCACAGAAATACAAAGAATTATGAGAGAACACTATGAAAAATTATATGGTAACAAACTGGATAACCTAGAAGAAATGGACAACTTTCTAGAAAAATACAACCTTCCAAGGCTGACCCAGGAAGAAACAGAAAATCTGAATAGACCAATTACCAGCAAAGAAATTGAATTGGTAACAAAAAAACTACCTAAAACAAAACTCCTGGATCAGATGGTTTCACTGCTGAATTTTATCAAACATTTACTGAAGACCTAATACCCCTCCTCATTAAAGTTTTCCAAAAAGTAGAAGAGGAGGGAATACTCCCAAACTCATTCTACGAGGCCAATATCACTTTATTACCAAAATCAGGCAAAGACACCAGAAAAAAAGAAAATTACAGACCAATATCCCTGATGAACATAGTTGCAAAAATACTCAACAAAATATTAGCAAACCGAATTCAAAAATACATCAAAAAGATCATTCATGATCAAATGGGATTCATCCCAGGGATGCAAGGATGGTACAACATTAGAAAATCCATCAACATCATCCACTACATGAACAAAAAGAAGGACAAAAACCACATGATCATCTCCATAGATGCTGAAAAAGCATTCGACAAAATTCAACACCCATTCATGATAAAAACTCTCAACAAAATGGGTACAGAGCGCAAGTACCTCAACATAATAAAGGTCACATATGACAAACCAACAGCGAACATTATACTTAACAGTGAGAAGATGAAAGCTTTTCCTTTAAAATCGGCAATAGGACAAGGATGCCCATTCTCCCCACTTTTATTCAACATAGTACTGGAGGTCCTAGCCACAGCAATGAGACAACACAAAGAAATAAAAGGCATCCAGATTGGCAAGGGAGAAGTTAATCTGTCCCTGTTTGCAGATGACATGATATTGTACATAAAAAACCCTAAAGAATCTACTCCAAAACTATTAGATCTAATATCTGAATTCAGCAAAGTTGCAAGATACAAAATAAATACACAGAAATCTGTTGCATTCCTATACACTAACAATGAACTAGAAGAAAGAGAAATCAGGAAAATAATTTCATTTACAATCACATCCAAATGAATAAAATACCTAGGAATAAACTTAACCAAGGAAGTGAAAGACCTATACCCTGAAAACTACAAGACATTCTTAAGAGAAATTAAAGAGGACACTAATAAATGGAAATTCATCCCATGCTCTGGCTAGGAAGAATTAATATTGTCAAAATGGCCAACCTGCCTAAAGCAATCTACAGATTCAATGCAATCCCTATCAAACTACCAAAAGCATTCTTCAATGAACTAGAGCAAACCATTCTAAAATTAATATGGAACCACAAAAGACCCCAAATAGTCAAAGCAATCCTGAGAAGGAAGAATAAAGCAGGAGGAATTACACTCCCTGACTTCAAGCTCTACTACAAAGCTACGGTAATCAAGACAATTTGGTACTGGCAGAAGAACAGACCCATAGACCAGTGGAAAAGAATAGAGAGCCCAGATATAAACCCAAGCATATATGGTCAATTAATATATGATAAAGGAGTCATGGATATACAATGGGGAAATGACAGCATCTTCAACAGCTGGTGTTTGCAAAACTGGACAGCTACATGTAAGAGAATGAAACTGAATTACTGTCTAACCCCTTACACAAAACTAAACTCAAAATGGATCAATGACCTGAATGCCTGAATGAATGTCATGAAACCATAAAACTCTTAGAAAAAAACATAGGCAAAAACCTCTTGGGCATAAACATGAGCAATTTCTTCATAAAAATAAATCCCCAGGCAAGGGAAACAAAAGCAAAAATGAACAAATGGGACTATATCAAACTAAAAAGCTTCTGTACAGCAAGGGACACCATCAGTAGAACAAAAAGACATCCTACAGTTTGGGAGAATATATTCATAAATGACATATCCAATAACAGGTTGACATCCAAATTATATAAAGAGCTCACACACCTCAACAAACAAAAAGCAAATAAGCCAATTAAAAAATAGGCAGAGGAGCTGAACAGACACTTCTCCAAAGAAAAAATTCACATGGCCAACAGGCACATGAAAAGATGCTCCACATCGCTAATCATCAGAGAAATGCAGATTAAAACCACAATGAGATATCACCTCACACCAGTGAGGATGGCCAACATCCAAAACACAAACAACAACAAATGTTGGCGAGGATGTGGAGAAAAGGGAACCCTCCTACACTGCTGATGGGAATGCAAATTAGTTCAACCATTGTGGAAAGCAGTATGGAGTTTCCTCAAAAAACTCAAAATAGAAATACCATTTGACCCAGGAATTCCACTCCTAGAAATTTACCCTAAAAATGCAGCAGCGCAGTTTAAGACATATGCACCTGTTTTTATCACAGCACTATTTACAATATCCAAGAAATAGAAGCAACCTAAGTGTCCATCAGTAGATGAATGGATAAAGAAGATGTGGCATATATACACAATGGAATATTATTCAGCCATAAGAAGAAAACAAATCCTTCCATTTGCAACAACATGGATGGAGCTAGAGGGTATTATGCTCAGTGAAATAAGCCAGGCAGAGAAAGACAAGTATCAAATGATTTCACTCATCTGTGGAGTATAAGAACAAAGAAAACACTGAAGGAACAAAACAGCAGTGGACTCACAGAACCTGAGAATGGACTAACAGTTACCAAAGGGAAAGGGACTGGGGAGGATGGGTGGGAAGGGAGGGATAAGGGGGACAAAGGGCTATTACAATTAGCACACATAATATAGCGGGGATGGTGGTGGGGTAGGGAGATACGGGGAAGGCAGTATAACACAGAGAAGACCAGTAGTGATTCTATAACATCCTACTACGCTGATGGACAGTGACTGCAGTGGGGTATGTGGTGGGGACTTGATAATAGGGGGAGTCTAGTAACCATAATGTTGCTCATGTAATTGTATATTAATAATAGCAAAATAAAAAAGTTTGTATATATAAAAAAAAGTAGGTTCCTGGGTCCTGCCCCAGTTCCCTTATAGCAGGGTATTAGCTGAGGATCCCAGGAATCAACATATTAGCAAGCACTCCAGGGGTTTCTTATTCACCCTTAAATTTGGCAACTTCTGCTTCAGGCCTGACAGAGAGGGAAAAATAGCCATCAAACATTTTATTTGTAGGAGGCAGTTCCTGAAGTGAATGGAGAATTAAACCACAGCCAGAAAAAGAAACTTTTCACATCAGCATGGCAGTTTCTCTGCAAAGGAGTACTTGCTGGCTTAAAAAATATGATCTTTAAACCTACAGCACACTATGCCTTTATCTTCCACTTCACAGAGACATTTTTAGATCTGCTACATGAAAGATGTTGTAATAAACCACATAAATGCTACATTGAACTACAGCAAATGTAAGGGGAGAATTTAATACCTACAAATATAAAACCTCAGTTTGTTTTTAAAGATCCTTTTCATCCTGATAAGAAAGATTTAATCAGTCCTTTTGCAGAAGTTACCCCTGTCAGACTTGTGCTTGCCTTACTTTAGTTCAAAGGGGACAAAGGTAAGTCTCTCTTCTTCTAAACCAAGTTATGAAGGGTCAGGAACCAAAAAAATGAGCAGCTACCTTTATTTTCATGGATCAAATGATTTGTAATACAAGAGGCATTTCTATTTTGAGGAAATGAAGAACCAGGATCTTCTAAAAGGCTAAATGTAGTTGAACTATGGTTTCTTTTCTGATTGTTTTTTACTTTTCCATTAAAATGAAAATGACTGACCGGCTGAATGAATGAATGAATGAATGAACGAACAAGCAAACTAGCAAATACTTTTAAGTAATTTTTTAAATTAACAAAGGTATCTTAAATAATTTGATTGAGCATGTTTTATGTGTTTCCTGTTACATGCAGGGCTTCTCACCTGTGACAGGAGTATTACAAATGGGCTTCTCCTCCCACCTGAACCCTGGCTGGCCTCAGTAAACCTGACAAACTAAAGAACAAGGAAGCGATCTTGGAAACAGGTGACTCCAAGCAAGACTTTGTCCTCTCAGAGCAACTCACCCATTAGCTTCCATAAAAGGCTGGATATCAAGTGTGCTACTTTTCCTCCCCAGCCTCCTGTTGTCCTTGGTAACAGACTTTACACTAGCTTCTTGTCTTACTCTTTGTTCCCTGAACTCAGCTGGAGAGTAATCAGATCAGTTCTGCAGAACTATGATGCAAGACTAGAAAGAAGGCAAACTAATTTCTTTTTGTTACAGCAGTATGTTTATTGAAAACCTGTGTAATAAAATAAAAATAATACAGATGTTACAAATTGCAAGGGCTAGCAGAAGAGGTTTTAAGTTTGTATCAGAACGGGAGGGCCATGTAATGAACTACTAGTGCTATTAACATTTTTCTTACAGATGCTAAATAAAATAGCCACCTCATTTATAGACTGACCACTTAATTAGATATTTGGGGGTAAGGCTTGGGGGGTTGAAAAAAAAAGTGGTGTAGTAGAAAATAGATTTTTTGGAGGGATGCCTGTAGGAATTAGAAAAGTAATTCTGAATTCCTCACTTAATCGGTAAGGATTTTCAAATCTGCTTTCACTGATGTTTATTTCCTCTTCTGCTACACCAGGCACCCTTTCAGTTCTCTGACTTTTCTTATTTATTATTGTCTATTATCTTAAAATAATTGGCCATCAACTTTCCCCTAAACTTGACATACAGGGTTTACATAGATTGGTATTTGTCTGATCTAATTCTTCCACTCATGAGGGAAAAATGAAACCAAGCTTTGGTGCTGAGGCATTGACGAAAGCTCCGAGCCACGTGGCCCTGGAGCAGCGCTCACAGAGAGGCAGTTTATGTCATGAACGTTAGAGGATTTCAGGAAAAGACGAGTGTTTCTGGGACTAAGGAAGGCGGAGGTCACACCGTGATGTGGCTCTCCATCTGCCCTGTTAACGCCCATATGGTGATGGGGAGAAGAGTTACTGAACCAGACAAGTCTATGGTATGTTGCAATTAGAGAAAAGTTTGTGAAGAACTTATGAGGCTCTATCAAATGTCCTTTGACCTGGTTTTAGAGCTATCCAAAGCCATAATCCCACAATTCCATGAGTATAATAGTATTTACACAATCTCTTATAATTTGGAAATACTACAAATCTACCTTCTGTTATCACAGGACCTGAAGGGACTACAAATATAAAGGAAGTGAGGTAAAGCAGTGGTCTGAAAATCACTAATATCACATTGTTATCCACAATGGAGTCGCACAGATTACGTAACAGGTGTAAAATAAATGGAAGAATATCCGGCAAATCTATAAAGTGCAGTATCAACAAGAATTCAAGTATTCAGTGAGCACCTAACACAGTCAGTGCTGTGCTAAATGCTGTGGGATAAATACATAAGGAGTATAAAATATGATGCCTGCCTTCCGGGAGTTCAGATCCAAGAAATGTATTGTGATAATGCATTTATTTCATCTGTCCTTCCATAGACAATCGCTTCTCTTCTTGGTAAGAACTTGGCTTGAATGCATTATTCGCACACATTGTCTGCAGCAGTCAGCCCCATGAATGGAGCCAAAGAGTCCATCTGATTCCCTGTGGCTTGTCTTTTCTGAATCCATTTCCCAGATAATCAAAAACTTATGCCTTTGAAAAAGGAAAACATGTGCATGGATAAGGATACTAACAGAAATGGACCAACTCATTATTTGGCTTCTCTGCTTTCAAAATAATCTTTTTGAAATATGAAATGTTGTTTAAAGACAGTCTCTATAAAAAGTATCACCAGATATAGGTTTGAGATTTAATATATTATTTTAGCAAAACGGGATAAACCATGATGAGTATTTTTGGCCTCAGTTAATTTTAAGTCCTGATAAAATTTGCCAGAGCAGTTCCATTGACCTTTGCTATGTACATGCAAATTCAATAAATCTTCCTGTCTGTGATCCAGATTTTTGTTTTATTGTACAAATAGGCAAGTTATTTTTCATGCATCCCCAAACTGGCTATACGTATATAACCTTTAAAAATTAATATAATTATGTATGTTCTTACATTTCAACTGACACTAATTTAGTTCTCGCTGCCAATCTCTCTTCCTCTTCCATTATGTCTATGAGATTGGGTTGAGGGTTTACTCTCTGGGATCTGGACTACCATGTATGTGCTATTATGACAGCACTGATCATATTATCCTTTAATCTCCTTCTCTCTCATCTGGTTTTTCTCATTTGTCCTTGTAACCCTAAGACTTATAATTTGTCACAAGGTAAGCATACAATAAATACTAAATGAACAATGAAATGATACCCTCCCCTGAGAAGATCAAAATTTCACTGGGCTGACAGATATCTATGTAACTAACTATAATGTAAAGAAAAATAAGATAAAGAGTCATTATTTATTAAGACTAGAGAGATATACTGTATTCTTTTATTTGCTGTACTCTTTTATAGAAGATCAAATTATTCTTGCAATGAACATCACTAAATAAAATATTTGACAGAATTTCACAAAGATAATTGCATAGAACTTTTTTCTAAGTATGCAATTTCCCTGATATGTATTCTTTCTCTTAGAATATAAATTACACATATATTAATTTTAAAATATTAACTTAGCATTTTACAATAGTTACCCACATAAATATAATGGAATTAAATGAAAAGTCTTCTGTTTTCTTTCTGATTTTGGATATATCTGGGAAAATTGGTTTATCTAAGGTATATCTAAATTTGATCATAAGCTAAACAAAGTTGTGTCATTTATTTCCAAAAAAAGAAAGGAAAGAAGAAAGGAAAGAGGGAAGAGGAAAATCATTGGGCGCAGAGAATGAAGAAAGGGAGAGAGGAAAGAGGAAAGAAAGAAAAAAAACTTTCACAAAGAGTCATGAAAAGGTAACCTCACCGTATGTAATAAGAACCTTAGGCAAATATTTGTCAGATTAGTGCTTAAGCTTTTCAAAAGGATACTTAATTTCTATTTCACCACCATGGTGGTATTACCAAAATAATCACAGTGATTAGAGCCAGTGTTTTTACTTTTTGTTCTATACACCAAATATCGCAATATTTACTAAGTACAAATGAATCTTTAGAAGCTAGCGGATTTTTTTAAATATTGAAAATCTTGCTTATATTTCTCTTTCCATCATAGCAGGGTTCCAGCGATTACACAGTCTTGTCTGGTTGATTTTAACCCAATGATGGCTAAGAAGGCCAGGTTCTTTGTTATTTAACAAATATGAGTTTAATCCTGATTTCGTTAGTTGGAGCCATTGGCTCCATTTTTACAGAAAATAAAAACTTCCTCCTTTTAAAACAAACCAGAAAAAATATTCTTCTCCAGAAGATATATCACGTTATTACTCCAACCTACTGGACCCAAGCCTTCTTGCTCAGGAAAAGCAACTCTCCAGTTAGTGAATGACTCATGTGACTACCATGCCTCAAGTTACCTTCATCCTTTTAAAAAATTCTTCATAATGGTTACTGTTGTCTATGGTCAAAACTCAATTATTTTTTAAAGAAAACAAAACCTTTATTTCTATTTATCATGAAACCTTCGGCAACATAAGTCAAAATCAAGTTTCAAAATAAATAAAATGTAAAAATAATAGTTACATTTCACAAGGAGATCTATATATTTTCTGAGGACCAGGGCCTAATTTTTTTAAGAAATATGCAATTTGAGGGTACTTCCTGTTGAGGGATAGTTAAGAGCATTGGCTTCAAATCCTGACTCCAATAATTACTCGTTATGGGACCTCAAGAAAGTGACTGACTATATTTAAGCCTCAGTATCTTTATCTATAAAATTGGGTGATAAATACAATTACTCATGGGGAGACATGTTGATAAAAATTACATAATATTTAAAAATATTAGACTCATTATTGACACAAAATTACCTAACAAAATGGCATAATTTTTTATCATGATCATTATTATTCTTTCTAATCCATGCCTCAAATGTAAATGCAGTTTGCCTTACATATATGTTTTATAATGGAAGTTCCAGTTATGAACACCTATGTTTTAGGTTAATTTCCTTAAAAGTAGAACCAGGGGCAAGAATTTCAGTGTAAGTAGTTTATTTGGGAGATGATTTCAGGAGACATCAGTAGGAAAGAGAAACAGACAAAGGGGAAGAAAGAAGAGGAATCTTGAAAATATTAACCAACGCATATACCAACTTAAACAATCTGCAAGCTCGGAGATATTCTTCAAGTTAGCTTTAGGGTATACAAGATGCAGTCTGTGAATGGTGCACTTTAAAAGACTATTCAAATGACTGAAAGGAAGAAGTATACCTCTTCTTCAGAGATAATATCCTAGGATAGACCTCTGCTTAAAACTTTATCTAAAGAAGTAGCATTATGGAAAATAATTTGACAATAGTACCTACGAATCAGGAATGTGTCACTTGCATTTCCTAGTCTTGTTTAGTCATCATATAGTATACAGGAAATGTTATCATGATCATATTGAAAGACTTGTACAGTACGGAAGCTGAACACCCTAACCAGCTACTCCTCACATCCTGTATCCTGGAAAATAAGTGTCACTCTTGTGCTCTGTTCATTCACATGCAAAATATAAGCCTGCCTATGATAATTATCACCTCCCTTTATTTATAGGAGACCTGTAACTTCGTGAATAATAAAGTGCATCTACTTTGTCAGTTTCTATAAATACAATAATAATTGTTGTTAAAACCGATGGTTAAATTTTGAAAATAGCTTACGATAATAAATAGGGGTGCCATTTACATGCTAAAAATGCAAAAGGGAAACTACACAATGAAAAGGCTATAATCATGATCTCTTTATTAAACACAGCCCATAATTTCCAATGTTAGAATTCTATCTCCATGTGGTTCATGATAATACTCATTTTGTTAATTTTGTGCATTATAAAAACGACTAAAAAAACTCAAGTGCAACTGAATGAACAAGGACAGGTCTGAAATCATTGAGTTCAGGTCATCTCCTCTATAGCTAAAGTGAGTTAGTGCTTTTGTAATGTGCTCAGCCTTCTTTTTAAAAACATTTGAAGGAATTTTATGGCTTCATAAATTTTTATATAATATCTTTGAATCTGGAAACTTGGATTTTATTGTTGGCCCCATTAGGCTTCATGACAATAGTCTAGTTACATATGTTCCCCATCTCTTTCCTTATCCACTCTACTTTACAGAGTTTTTGGAAAGGCAAATATAAGGGAATGTACTCCTCAGTCTCATTTTTAACAATTA
This sequence comes from Smutsia gigantea, assembly GCA_032199065.1. Classification (NCBI taxonomy): domain Eukaryota; kingdom Metazoa; phylum Chordata; class Mammalia; order Pholidota; family Manidae; genus Smutsia; species Smutsia gigantea. Next base: position 132,674 of record JAVSCE010010753.1, on the reverse strand, counting down.
AAAATTCAACAGCTCAGTAAACTTCCACGTTAAAGCATACTGAATGAATACACGAGTAATGTTCATTTGAATAAGTCCAGTTCATTTTCAGGCTTACTGATCTCTGATTTTTAGAATTTAACTGACTCAAACAGGCTGTGACCTGGCATTACCATTTTCTGTGTGGAACTTTTCGCTCACTATTATTCTTCCAGTCTCTTCGGTTTCTGCTACTCCTCGTAAGTCATTTATTCATCAAATGTGTTTTAATATATACTATGCATCAGATATTGTTACAGCTGCTGGAAATGCAGGAGTGAATAAAGCATACACAGTAAATGTGAATATAACAGTTTTTCATAGAGTTTACACAGTTTTTCAATCTTCCAAGATTCTAAGTTCCAAGTTATTGTTAAATTAGAGAAATTTCACCAGGAACGGTGAATTCTTTGACTTACAGATGACAAAGATTAAGCTTGACTAATTCCAAAAGGAGGGTTATTTATGAAATAAAGAAGCCACTATTCCTTGACTATCCTGCCAGGAGTCATGATCCAGGAGTGAGGGGCTTTGTTTAATCACATGTCTGTACATATGAGAATTACCTACCCTCTAGTCATCAATATTTCTTTACTCTTTCCCCTTAGCATATAAATATGGTTAGATTTTTCCAATATTAATAAAAACAGAACTCACCGTGGCGTGTCTCCCTCTCCATCTATACTTATTTTCCTCACACTTGCTCTCTCTCCTCACCTCTTCTCTCTCTCCAGTCTGCTGCAGCCCTCCCTCACGCATAACTCTGAACATACTAGCAAAGGCAACTCCATTTGTGTCTCCCAGGGTAAACTTAAAATTCATTCCAGGTTTTTTTCCTCTGCCCTTTGAAGAAAACTTTGGACAAACCCACAGCTGTTCTGCTTAATATTAAGTAATAAATGGCCATGCTGTTAGTTCATTTCTCCAACTCAGTCTCTATTCAGTAATTAGATTGTCGTGTCCAAGATAGTCATCAAAACTCCAAATCTGATTTTAGCATTAAGCATTCTCTCCCTCGGCCACAGCCTGTTTCAGGCCCTCTTCTTCCATGTGGTGTGACCGGTGTGACTGAATGGGCAGAAGGAAGCATGAACAGGAAAGAGGAAGCAAGATAACAGGAAAAGTCTTACTTGAATTTGAACCATCATAAATTAGTTTGAACCATCATAAATTAGTTTGCTCATATTGAAAGCCAGTTCAAAGATGCCTTTCACTGGAGACCTCTCTTCTTGTATTCCCACTCCCCAGGGTCATGTCTCTTGATTCTGGGTAGTTAAGTTGGGAGACTATTTGACAAGCACTCACCATCAGACCAAGCATCACAACTACAGAGGCAATTATCTCTTGGGCTAACATCGTATCCTCCGTGAAACATGACCTCCATACTACCAAATTCAATGGTCACTTTCTGCGTTTAACTAAATTAACCTTGAAACACATTTTGTGCTATTGGTCATACTTTCATGAAATGTTCTCCTCTCTCCTTACAGGACACCCATCCCCTGCTTTTCTTCTTTCTCGGTCACCCTCTCAGTCTTTATGAAGCCTTCTCTTCATTTGACTACTCCCTAAATGCCAGTGCTCTCTAGAACTAAATACGTGACTTTTCTTTCACTATGTACAGTTCCCCTTAATCATTTTCTTGGCTTTAAATAAAGAGTCCATAGTTCTAGCCCAGAACTTGCTCCTGAAGTCCAAATCCACATATTCAACTGCCTACACTATATCTACTATCTCACAGAGAACTCAAAACTCCCTGTGTTCAGATTTAAATGTATCATCTTTTCTCTAAGATCTATCCTAGTCCTTGATTTCTATAATATGGGAAGTGGCATTATACACTCAGTCTCTCTGGTTAAAAACACGGAAAACTATCCTAAACTATAGCTCTCTCGTTCAAAACTCACATCTAAGGGGTTCTCCAAATTATTTACATTTGATCTTCTATAGGTTTTTAACCATAACTCCTCTTAATTTCCACCGCCTTATTTTGGGCCCTTATCACTTAGCAACTCAGTTATTACAACAGCCTTCTCCCAACAGGTCCTCCACCTCTTGCAGTCTATTCCCTTTGCTGCTGCTAGTGTGATTATTCTAGCACTCAAAGTTAATAGCAGTTTCCTTTAAACAGCTTTCTACATGATGTTCAAGATAAAGCACAAACTCCTTAGCCTGGATCAGAGGGCCCTTTATGATCTGCCTCTGACCTATCTCCCTGGCTTCAATTTTAACCTCTTCCCATATTAAGAGCCCAACTTAAGTACTGTAGTTTCTCCAAAGTAGCCACCTAGTTTTACAGTTCTAGGGCAGCAGATTTTTTTTCCCTCCTTCACCTTTTTCAGCTTTCAAAATTCTAAAGAATATATCATTTTATCTATCCTAGAATAGTAAATAGGCTTTAGGCTAACTCTTCTCACACTTTAAAACTTCCGTCAAACAAGTACTTCCCTGAGAAGCATGCCTTTCACCTCTTCAGAAGTAGGTTTTCCCATGTATTTCCACAGCTCCATCTGCATACCTCTGTTTTAGGACTGAGAATGTTGCATTGTTCTTTTTGCATTATTTCCCCATATTTGTGTTTCTTTATCATTAAGTAACTCAGTAAAGGTAATCAGTTAGTGCTTTGAGGTGTCTGATGTGGAGTCAAATGATGGAGTGGAATTCTTTCACAGATATTTACCAACTGCTCACTTATGTTAAAGCAAGTCATTTACTTTACTGTTCCTCAGTTTCTTCATCTGTAAAATGGGTATAACAATATTTCCTACCTTAGAGAAAAAACAAAAGGATGAAAGAAGCTTATATACATAAAGTTCTTACAACAATGCATGAGAAATATCCTCAAGTATTAGTTGAACTAATGGATCAATGAATGAACAAAGGGGCAAATGGTTCATTTTTAGAAAATTATAAACATTTAAAATACACCCACATATTTCCTTTGAGAACAAGCTCCAGATCCCACCCACAAATTAAAATAGGTTGCCCCTGTTATCCCCTCTCACATAATCTAGTTATTTTCCTTTATATTATTTATTATAATTTATAAGAACATATTTTTTAATTATTAGATACATGTTTTTCTCATGTCTATATTTCTCGGCCAAATTTACTTGATGTCAAGGCATGTCCACTGTTTGCTCAGTGCCTAGCACAGTGTGTATAGCACATCATAAATGCTCAATACATATCAATTAAATGTGCAAAGGCATAAAGCAAATGAGTAGAATTCATTTTTCTTAGTTGAATTCAAATTCTGCTTAGAAACTCTCAGTGCCTCTACAGCATCCTAATAAATAGTTATTATACTATTAACATCAAATTATACAATCCAAAGTTTTTCTCAGTTCTAGTGTTATTCATATTAACTTAGTATTTATTAGAATTCACTTTTCATTTTTCAAACTTCTTTACATTTCTGATTTGTTAATCATAGTGGATATGTTTTACTTGCAATTTATCTCAAATATGTTTTCAGAAAGAGGAAAGAAAGAAAAGATGAGAAAGGGAAAGAGGAGAATGGATTATTGCTGATTATAGTGAAAGTGTGAATCTATAATATTCATAAAACTTGGGAACAGCTCAGCAAAAAGATGCCATGAAAGCATTATGGAAGTTTCTCAAAAAACTAAAAGTAGAAATACCATTTGACCCAGGAATTCCACTCCTAGGAATTTACCCAAAGAACAGAAGATCCCTGATTCAAAAAGACATAGGCACCCCTATGTTTATCACAGCACCATTTATAATAGCCAGGATATGGAAGCAGCCTAAGTGTCCATCAATAGATGAACGTACGTATACAAAATGGAGCATTATTCAGCCACAAAAAGAAAACAAATCCTACCATTTGCAGCAACATGGATGGAGCTAGAGGGTATTATGCTCAGTGAAATAAGCCAGGCAGAGAAATACAAGTACCAAATCATTTCACTTATTTGTGGAGTGTAATAACAAAGCAAAACTGAAGGAACAAACAGCAGCAGACTCACAGACTCCAAGAAGGGACTAGCGGTTACCTAAGGGGAGGGGTTGGAGAGGACGGGTGGGGAGGGAGGGAGAAGGGGATTAAGAGGCACTACAATTGGCAATCACAGCATAGGTAGGTCACAGGGAAGCATGAAGAAGACAACTAATGACTGTACAGCATCTTACTATGCTGATAGACAGTGACTGCAGTGGAGGGGAAGGCTTGATTATATGGGTGAATGTTGAAACCACAATGTTGTTCATGTGAGACCTTCATAAGATTGTATATCAATGATACTTTAATAAAAAAATTGCCATGAATGCAAATGTTAATTATAATACTAGCACTAATAAGAGACATTTGCTTAATATTTTACAATATATAAAGTAGTTTTATCATATACATTCTCTCATCTAATGTTCACAACAGCCCCAAGGGCAGTTAACAGATCGATTTTTGATCCACATTTCACATATGGATCAATTAGGCTCAGAGAAATTGCATGACTTGCTCAAGTTCTCATAACTATTGTATTGGCCAGCTATGACTCAGATACAGATCAGCTTTGCCAAGTCCATTGCTCTTGAAAGGATGCCATTGCTCTTTGCACACACACATAATTGTAAAAAAATAACTAAACCAGGAATAGAGTTTTTATTAGTATTTCTTTTACAGGAACAAGTAATAGGATCTGCTCACCACATTAAATACCAAGAGGAATGAATTTCCATGTATCCATACCATTGAGCTTATTCAAGCTACGTTGAGATACTGAAACAAGGTATACCAGCCATTTCTGAAATAAAATGAAGACCATTTTTTGAATTCTACATTTCATCAGATGCAGACATAGTATTTTATATAGCACTTGTCAAGTGGTAATGCCTAAAGCAGATCATTGTTTAACTGCAATGAAAACTGAAGTAAACAACATGAGTGATTTCTGCAAATCTAACTATCAAAAACCACACCCTTTGGCAACTCTCCTAAGACTCACAAGAAGACGATGGGGTAGATTGTGTTGAGAGAAAATTAAAAAATAAGCATTAAGTTCTGCACCAAGATGTGTCAAAAGATAGAATCCTGGTTTTAAAAAATAATGAATAAAAGTACTTAAACTTATGTAAGTGACCCTTCTTTTCTTTACCATTTCATTTTTTTTTGCACACATTCAACATTTTCCTATGTTTTATGATTACCAAGTGAAAGGCATAATTCTAAACAGGAATGAGCTTTCAGTTAAGCCCAACTCAATATTTTTAAAGTCTAGAGTCATACATATGTGAAATTGAATCCCACCTGCTAATGATAACTATTAGCTATGAGAATGAAAACAAACTACTTAAACTTTTGATAACATCACATAAAAGGCTACTGTCAGGATTAAACAAGATGACATATTCATCTTAGAGTCTACTTTGTATCAGGCACTGTCCAAAGCACCTATGATACAGTAGTGAACAAAACAAAACTCCTGTACACACAGCTTCCATTATAGTAAGTGTGAAATAAGGAAGTTCCTACCATAATACATGATGCATGAAAAGTACACAAGAAACATTGATTTTCTTTTTCAGTTCTCTCCATCACATCATATGAAATCTTTGGTTCCGTGTTAATAAGAAGGGTGTGGATAAGCCTACTGTACTTAAGCAATATTGGCAGTAGCTATCTCTGAAAGTGGAATAAAGGTTCTATTAAAAATAATACTGGTTAAAGGTGTATTTAAGATGAGTCCCACTCAGCCAAGTCACTGCTTATTCCTTTGTATTTGCTGCATGTTTAGAGAAAAAAAAAGCACACACACACACACAATAAATGGCCCACAGAATAAAACCAATCACCCCGGTTTGATTAGCCTCGTCATTTACATGGACTAAGGCACCACATTTAAAGAGAATAAGAACAGTTGATAATTGTCATCAGTTTTGAACATTCATTCTTTCAGTGAATATGAATCAGGCCATTTCCAGGAATCAGTTACCAACCCTCTGTATCAGAATGAACTCACCCATGTGCTGCTGAGGGGAGGAAAGGAAAACAAAGCAAGAGTAAGTATCACTGTTATATAGGAAAAAGAGACAAAACTTGCAGCTAATTAAAAATATGAAGAAAAAAAATTGAAATCATGTAAATGTCAAGAATCTCCGACTTTTTGTCTGGGATGGCTTTATTTTTATGCTCCTAGAGGGAAATTAAGAGACAAGGAAAATAACTCTGGCGATCTTACCATTATATGTGCGGTCTTAGCTAGTATCGCTGAAAAAGCGCAAGGAAATGTACAAGTTGAACTGCAAAGTAAAGATATAAAAAGAAAGGAAAATTTCTGCCATTAACCTCGAGTCCACAATCAAAGTATGAGAAACAGAATCTATTGTGTGTCAGTCACTCACATTAACCAAATTACCGTGTGGTGAATCTAATAATCACCATAAAAAGTGATTTTAATTGTTGCATTAACTCAATGCACACAGTTGGGAATATTATTAAACAGTTAAAGCATCTCAAAACTTCAGTCAACTTTATTTTGGCTGATTTGATCATTTTATATTCAGATGTTAAACTAGAAAGTAAACCAAGTTAAAGGAAGATGTGAGATTAAGGAAGGAGGCAGTTAGACTATCCAGGGTGATGGGGACATAACGCAGGACAGCAGTTGGTAGCTGACTAGAAACCAACAATCTGATTTGAGCAGGAGGACAGAAGACTCCAGGATAGACGTATCTAAGAACAATGCATTGATTAAACACCTGCTTTGTTTACTCCTTTGAATGATTTTTGGAGGCCTTTTGGCAAAAGATACAAGGGAAAGTACACAATTGAAAATGAGACAATTACTAAAGCCACAGAATATAAAAGTTGTACAGGAAAGAAATGTAATCATAGTACACAATATGGCTCACCTGTGAAAGTTTTTATAGTCATAATGTAAACTCTAAACATTTGCCTGACCCTAATTAGCTCTACTAAGAGGATGGGAAATGACATAGAATGTGTGTGTTGGGGGACAGGAGATAGAAGTGGAGTGGGGATAAAAGAGACTTAATTCTCATCCTTCATATTGGGAATTGCCTACAACTATACAACTAATAAGTGTTAATTTAAGGATGTTATTTAGAGATTTAGGTTAAAAAAGACAGTGGTGGGGGCAGAAGAACTAGAAGAGGGAGCACGAATAAGCCTTGTAGACCTACGTGACTTTAAAACAATATGCAAGTGTTCTTTAAAAAATTAAGATCAGAAACAAAGGCAAAGACTAAAGCTTTTTAAAGAGTTTACCACCACCGCTGTAGAGCTTACCAAGGGAAAGAAAAAATGCAAATCTAACATAATCTGGTGAGTATAGTACCTAAGATTGAGTTCATTAAAACATTGTTATTTGAAGATATACTTTCTTAAAATGCTCCTTTACTGAAATTTTAAACAATGATTGGGTCATAAGTCTACAATGTGAGAATATACCACTGTCTAACGCTGAAATAACACAGTGACAAGTACACATGTTATTTTATGATGCTCATTCTTATTTTTAGATAAATTCTAGATAGGAAAGAGACAATATGAAGAAGTTTTAAAAGTTCATCGTACTAGAACCCACAGAGATTAGGCAACTCTCTCCTTTCTTTCAGTGGTCTACTGTCTCAAGACCATAAATAAGTCAGCCCAAAATAGATGCTGTTCTCTCACTACCCTGAACCCTGAAAAACCACCAGACACACCCACCCCCACCAGACTCATCAACACACACACACAAATGTGCCCGATAGAATACACTCTGCTGTGTGGAAGATGAAATCAGGGAGAGGTGGTAACTGGACAAGTCTTTCAAAGAGGTGTGCCACCCTCTCATTCTATCAGTAATAAAACACCTGAAAATCTTTAACACTCCCAGGCACTATCCATATAATTAATAAAAACAGCATTGAAAAATTCTTCTGCACAACTACATGTAAAAAGAAGCATTAATATTATGTAACTTAAAAAACAATAAAACCTTTATTTCTATAGTTGTCCTACTAAACAGCAAGGATTTGCCGGCAACAGAGATGATTTTTTTGCTCAGAGAACCACATTCTAATTTGTATTCAAAGAACAGTAGTAATACCCCTAAGACATTCTATTACTCAAGTATATGTTTTTATTTTTCAATTGTCTCAATTATCTCACTTTAGACAGTTTTATAAAATTACAAAAGCATGGTCAAGTCTGAAAACAAAATTAAAACGATAAATTTTAACTGTACTCACAGCAAAATTTTACTTTTAAAAATCAGTGAATCAAATGTCTTATTCTATGGAATTCATGTTTCTCACTTTTTAAATAGCTGATATTTTCTATTCTTAAGTGAGACTTTGGTTTTCATTGAAATATTGCAATCACAGAATCTGAAGTGATTCAGAAATCATTTATCAACTTCCAGATTTATTAAGGTTAAGAAGTGAAGGAAAGTGTTTATACCTGAGGTAGCCTTCTTAAAATAATTTAACATTATATTTATCCATCCATCTCCCTAACTAATAAAATGATGATGAGAATGGTCCCCCAAAATGATTTTAAAAGAAAAAAAGGCTGTTAATATAATGAAATTCTCTTGGTATATGTCTCAACCTTCATGAAAGTAGAAAATATTCATTCTTTCATTTATAGTCTTGTTGGTAGTATTGTCTGCTTCATTCCCAGCACTATAAATGTTTCGATATTTGTTTCTGATTCCAAGTTCATTGGCACTGTCCTTTGAGACCTGGCTGTTTGATCTTTACTTCTCTCTCTCTCTGTCTCCTTCTCTTTCTCCTGCCCAATCCTTGCTTCTCATTCTCTCTCTCCCTCTCTCTGCCTAAATTACCCAGCTTAGTAGCAGTGTTCCTTAATCCACGAATCCTATTTTGAACTCAGCTATTTTCACTTACATTATCTCATAAATGTTTTGCTATTCAGTTTGATGGTTTATTGAGCATAGACTTATAATTACCATTTTAATGGACATAAGAAATATTACTGTGTTGATAGAGCACAATTATTAAAATGTTCCCTTAATGTTGCCTCTTTATTGTTTTGTTTGTTGTTTCTATTTTGCTCCTTTAGATATTACTACATGGGAGAGAAGACATATCTTTATAACAGCTTCTTTTTGGTGACTCTATACAGGAAACAATTCTCCCTCCTTAGAGCTGCATCTTTAGAGTGTCCACCTCTATGGTTCTGATTACCACCCGACCTTGAGTAACCTTGCTGAGGGTCCCTGGGTTCATGGGTTTTGACCCGGCTTCCCGATGCACCACAGCCCTTGTATCAGTGTGGCCATTTCTGGCACAGTTTCCTAAGGAATGATATAATGGGGTGTGGGGCGGGTTGCAACTGAGAAGGCATGGGAGCAGAATAGGAATAAGCAAGTAAGCAGAAGATAATAAGCATTTTTACATATCTGCAGGAAAAATAATATAGTGAAATATACCCTAAAAACAGTTTGAGAAAAATAATGGTAGTGATAAGGAATCTATTGACAGCAATATACAGAGACATTTTATTCCTTCCAAATCAAATTTGGATCATACCAACTTGCAAAAAAAAAATGAATAGGTAATAAACATGGCCAATAACAAGGCAAATGAACAGGGCCAACATATATTTTTAGTAACAAGTATTAGTTCACTTCCCTGAATGTGTATTTGGCTGTGATGATTTAGATCAATCAGAGAGACTGTTAAAATTAGTGTTTAAGCTATACTGCAGTTTGGTTCAGCCACTGCATAAAGATATAAGCCTCATATTTTGCATTTTAACTCCCTTCATTTAAAGCACTAAAATTTTTTCAGCGAATTTTCAAAGACCAATTGCTAAAGGAAATATGCCTTTGGGAATCAATGAATGACCGATATAATTTGTTTAATATATTCCCACTGCTTCAACGGTGCTACATTATTTGTAGGTAGTAAAAGGAAACAGAGTCACTTTTAAATTGGGCTACTTAATCACATATTAGAAAATCAGGAAGATTTGTTGAATGTAGTTTAAGGCTCATATTCTTTCATGTAATAAAGATTTATTAAGACACTTTTTTTTATAAATCACTTTGGTCGTCCTGATAAGAGTCTCCATTCTTAGGAGAAAATCTACAGGGCAAGTGCCCATGGGCTAAGGAAAAGTACCCGAGACTACCTTCCTGTCATAAGCTCAGAGTCAGTCTTTCCGAGACAGCCTGGTGGTATACCAGGTCTCCTCACTGGTCACCAACTACTCGTTAAACTTGCCAACTCCTTTCTCATGATCCCACAATTCTTTTCATCTTTGTTTTTGGATTGGCATAACATATCTACTTTCTTGCACAAAGGAAAGTGTGGGAAATTACATAATACAGTAAAGTGTGTATTTGAGACCTGGCTCCAAAATCTACTTCCTATTCAATCTTTTCAAACTTGTTCAAATTCTCTGAACTTCAGTTTCTTGATCTACAAAATTGAGTGTTAGTGTCTATCTAATAGGGTTGCTACTGGGACTAAGTGAAACAACTTAGCAATAAGCATTCTATAAATATTAGCTCTCTTCCTGTCTCCTCTAAGAAAATAATATTTGTTCAAGCCAGAAAGAAAGATCACGGAACCAACTAAAACACATATGGCTGGCTGACTTTACACATAGAGGCCCAGAGAGCAGGCATTTTAGGCTTGGTGGACCACAGAGTCTCTGTTACAATAACTCAGTTCTGTAGTTATAATGCAAAAGTGGCCACAGACAACATGTAAACAAATGAGCGTGGCTCTGTTCCAATAAAATTTTATTTGTGGAAACTAGAATTTCAATTTCATATGATTTTCACCTTTCACAAATATGAACCATCATTCTTCTTAGCTTTTGGGACCTACAAAAACATGCTGCACACTCCATTTGGTCCATGGGACATAGTTTGCCAAATCCTGTGCTAGAGAATCATCAGCAGATGAATAAGATTACATAGTATCAAAAAAGACCCAGTTAAAGTAAGAATGGTATGACATGGGAAGAATCAGCATGCTTGGCATCTTTCCCTTCCTAGTTCCAGGGTTGGTTTTGATCCATACTCATCCTTTTTTTCCCTAACTTCCCATAGTACTCATGTCCTGTGTTGTCACACTAAGGGAAGCATCTGCGTTGTAACAAAACCCAATACTCCAATGTATAAGCAGAGATGTCCCAGACAGAAGAACAGAGTGAGAGGGGTCCTTCTGTTCCCACCACCGAATTTTCATCCTAAGCTCTTCTCTAGTCATACTTAAGAAGCTCTTGTGTTGAGCTTTTATTATCGGAATGGAAAGTTGTTGGCACATTACCTACACCTGTCTTTTGTTGTTCCACATTTGCTTCACTTAAAAACCTCTCGGCTTCTCTGAAGACAGCAGGACATTGAAACCAGGACCATGCCATATAACTGTTTTGTATTTTTTACCATGTTAATATACATATAATACTAGTAAACAAATATATAATATTAATAAACAAAACTTGGAAATACTTTGGAAATTTCTGGATACACTTACACAAGTTTATGCTTTACCAAAGTTTCTCAATAAAATGTTCTGTGGAATCAGAAGGTACTGAGCCTTTCTGTGACCTCAGAAATGGGTATGCCTTACACTGTTGTTTCCAAACTTGAAGGATTGCAAAGAGCACCCAAATCCATGACTAATACGTGACTAATGTACATATTATGATTCTACAGAGAGCTGTAGAACAGAGAACATTTTATTTTATTTTTATTTTTTATTTAAGTTTTGTGTGAAACTTGTTGGCTGACAGAAAAATCAAAGGCAATGATGTGGACTCGATAGCAGCACAGGCTAAGCCATTTTCTCCCAAGGGACAAGGGACGCTTGCATCAGAGAATGCCAAGATGATCCACAGAAGTGTAAAGAGAGAGTTAAAATTTCTACTTATGTTTACTTTTAATAAAAAGCAGTTAAGAATAAGTTAAGGTTCACTGATATTTAATATGTACTTGACTGGTGTCATAACTTGCTATATTTGTCAGGTAACCTGATGTCAAGCCCCTAAGCAACGGATCCTATGACAGAATGGGAGGGAATTCTGCAACATGTTCCCTCATTGGCTTATTAGCTTAGAGGTTGTTGTAGTTTAAGTTGGCTCATTGTATTTGTAGATTAAATTATTTACATTTAGGTAAGTCTAACTACGAAATGGACAAAGTGGCTTAAAAAGAGTCTGGCAAATAAATTACCAATTGAGATTACTGCTGCTCATACAAGTGCAAGCAAACTACAGAGAGAACAGCAGAGTTGACACTTCTGCTAGGACAAGCTGTTCATTACTTATACTACAAGATTAAAGACAAGGACATGCTTATTCGATTTGACAAAAAGTCTGCCAAAGAAATTCAAATGATCAAGAAAGCTATCAAAACAATGGATTTTCTTCACAGTTCTTAATAGAGAGACTTGTTCTACATGTATTTCATACTTAAAGAAATTGGCTAAGGATAACATAAAGCCATCACTACTGTAGTACATTTTAAAATATGGCTTACACTTTATTTTGACCTTTTAAAATGTCTGTATTTTATGTCATTTGTATAATAAATTAGTAGAGAATTATGTGTATATAGTTTATAAACACATGTCCCAAGGTACATATGTAAGGTTGTTTAAATGGTTTTGCCAATTGAAGGGGATGCACGATCAAAAAAGCTTACAGAAAAAATTTTGAAATATCCAACTCCAACAAACAAATGAAATATCATGAAACACAGATTAATTTTATTCCATATATAGTATCAACAGCATAAGTGTGTGTAATTTCTGCACCTCGGAGATGGTATGCTTTTAGATGACGATAAAGGAAACAGACTTGTCTATTATATTCAAATGCACTGTGATACTTGCAAACTATTTGGCTTCTGATAAATATCAAAATAACCTATTATCAACCAAAGTTAAATAAAATATTTTATAAAACATACAATACCAATTACAACAGTTTTTTCAAAAAAAATACATGCAAGGTGTGTACATTAAAAACCACAAACATTGCAGAGAGAGGTGAAAGAAAAGAGATCTATTATGTTCATGTTCATAAATTGGAAAACTCAATATTTTAAAAGTCAGTTCTCCCCAAATTGATCTATAAATTAAGTGCAATCCCACTCAAAATCCCAGCAGGCTTTTTTAAACAGAAATCTACAAACTTATTCTAAAATGTTCTAGAAATATAAAAGACCTAAGATAGCCAAAATATTTTTCTAAAAAGAACAAAGATTTCAAAACTCATAAAACTACAGTGATCAAAATAATGTGGAATTGTCATAAGGATAAACAAATATTGCAAAGGAAAAAACTAGAAAGGACGGAAAGAAACCCACTTACATATGATCCATTAATTTCCAACAAAGATGTGAAAGCAGTTCAATAGGCAAAAGTTAGTCTTTTCAAGAAATGATGCTGGAGTGAACTGGGTATCTGTATGGGGAAAAACATTATCCGTGACCTTTACTTCATGCTCTAAACAGAAATTTATGCAAAATAGATCACAGATCCAAATGCAAAAGCTAAATGTATGTAATTAAAGAAGAAAAGATAGGACAAAATCTGCAACCTTGTGCTTAGCAAATATTTTTCCGATAAGACACAAAAAAGCATGAACACAAAAAACCAAAAGTGATCAGTTAAACTTCATTAAAATTAAATGTTTCTCATATAAAAGAATCACCATGATGTAAATGAAAACACAGCTGAAGACTCAGGTGGGGTGAGGGGGAATATCTGCAATACATGTATATGACAAATGATTTGATTTACATCCAAATCATTTAAAGAACTCTTACAACTCAGTAATAAGGAAGCAAACAATTAAAAAAGGTAAAAAAAATTTAAACATACACTCCACAAAAGATATGTAAATGGCAACTATCACAAGAAATATTCTTCATCATTTGTCATCAGAGAAATGCAAGTGAAAACCCAAAGAGGTATTACACTTTTACTGGAATGGCTAAAGTTGAAAAGAATGGCATTATCAAGTGTTGATGAGGAAATGGAACAACCGAGCCAATTCTCACATATTGCCGTTGGGAGTGCAAAATGGTATAGCCTCTTTGAAAAGCAGTTTGTCAGTTTCTTATGAAGTTAAACATACTCTTACCATATGGCTCAGCAATTCCACTCTTAGATATTAAGAGAAACAAAACATATGCCCACATATATGATATATATTATATATAATATGTACATATATTACATATATATGTATACACACACACATACAAATGGTCATATAAGCTTTGGAAATTGGAAATAATTGAAATATTCATTAATAGGTGAATAGATAAACACATTATGATGTATACCTAAAACAGGATACAATTCAACAACACAAAGGCACAAATTACTGATATATGCAACAACATGGATAAATCTCAAAAATACTATGCTAAGTGAAAGACACCAGACACAAAGGAACAGCATTGTGGGTTTCCATTTATAGGAAATTTCTAAAACAGGCAAAAGTAACCTCAATTAATTGAAAGCAAGTCAGTGGTCCCTTGGGGTGCTTTGATTGAGTAGGGAAGTGTTGACTGCAAAGATTGTAAAGGAACTTCTCAGGATTATAAAAATGCTCTAAATCTTGATTAGATTATTATCAAAACTCATCAAACTGTACACTTAAAATGGAAGTGTTTTATTGTATATTAATTATACTCCAAGAAAGTCAATTTTTAAAAATAACCTCATAATACTTATTCATAAAAATTACAGACAGCATACTTGCTTGCTAGCTGTTGGTTCAAAACCTTGGGAGTTTCCCATTTGAATTCTGAAACCAGCCCCCATACACAGAGGGCAAAGAGACACCAAAGAAAGAGACGGACACTCCAGATTGGAAGGTGGCAGGTCTCATAAGCAAGGGAACTGACATATGAGGCTTGACTTGGGTGGCCAAAAGATGAGTAGATCTCTGCTTCTGCCCAAAGCTTAAAAGTTTTTGCCTTACTAGGTTCAGTCATGTATACCGTCCAGATGGTCTCCATAATACATTGCCCTCTCAAGGCTGTGTCACTGAAAACAGCTCTCACTGTGGGAATGGTGGGCAGAACATACATCCCAAGGACAGGGGAGGGGGTGAGGCACTCCAATTGCCCAGTTCTGCTCTTGGGTCAACCTGATGTCATATCCTCTCATTGACCTCCTCCAGCACTATTGTTCCTCTTTTATTATCTGTTTCTCCAAGTAGACTGCAAGTTCTTTGAGGAGATGGACCATATCCCTTTAATTAACTGTGTATCCAAGACTGGCTCAAGGGAATCACTTAATAAACACTGCTTGAATAAATAAGCACATGAATGAGTATATGAGTAATCATTTGCATTCCATTGACTCCCACACATCCAGTTTCCTTCACTAAACCCAGTCAGAAGTCTGCTGACTTCCCTTATTCTTGAATTTAATCCACTGTAAAATAAATGAAATCCGGATGTCTTCTGGAAATCATTGGACTCTGAGATCTAGATAGACTCTCTTGAAAACAATTCATAAACAAAATAATACACAGTCCAGGCTCATCCTAAGGTCTGTTATAGGTTTAGAAACCTATCTTAATTAGGTAAATAGGTATTTGTTTCCACAGAGTCTTCTCACCCAGGAACTAGCCAATGCCTCTTTACATGTGAGTGAAGGAAAGCTACGTTCCAGACTCAGAGATGACCCAGCTTGTTGGACACTGAATATGCAGTATGTCTGATCCACATGCAACTGCCTTGTATTAAGGATATTTTTTGGTGGAAATGAAGAATAGTAGACTATGATCCACGTCAGAAATAAAAACTGGTTGCATAACTAGAGTAGTAAAACAACCCATATGACTCACTTGCACTGGAAGCAATAACCCTACAGTTCAAGGAATAGAGCAGAAGTGTTTAGGACCCCATCTTTCCCCCAATACCACTAGAGAAATGTTGAGGATGGGAGCTTCCACTGCAAGTGGTGTGTAATCGATACAATGCCATACGAGTCCCAAAAGTCAGGGCTTCTCCTGCTAATCCTTGGGTCGCACTAATTGAGGAAGTAGATTGTAAGAGAGGAGCGTGCTTCTATGGACAAAACCAATGGGAAGGTAAGAAATAAGAACAGTGACGCAGAGCAATGTGAATAAACAGAAAAATGAAAGGCCAGAAATTTTGCCTGAATCATGACATTTAGGCTCTGGAAGGCTTACTCTTTAAAAATAAAAATTCTTTTATTAAGAGTTTTTTTAGAATAGTTTTAGGTACAGAGATTTCTCATCTATCCCTTGTCCCACACATGCACAGCTTCTCCCATTACCAACATCCCTCACCAGAGTGGTACCTTTGTTACAACTGATGAACCTACACTGATACATTACCCAAAGTCCATGGTTTACATTATGGTTCATTCTTAGTGTCCATGGGTTTAGACAACTGTGTAATGACATGCATCCATAATTATGGTATAATACAGAGTTTTTCAATGCCTTAAAAATCTTCTGTATTCTGCCTATTCATCCCTCCCCTACTGCACCCCTGGAAACCACCAGTCGTTTTTACTGTCTCTGCAGTTTTGCCTTTCCTAGGATGCCTTTTCTAGTTAGAACCACGCAGTATGTAGCCTTTGATTGGTTTCTTGATGACTTACACTTTAAGTCCCAAACACTGGCAAGAGTAGAGAACTAAATGATATAGGGATATTTTCTGTTGAGCCAGAGTTGGCTCAGGAAACGCGATTAAGGAAAGAATCGAAGAATCCAGCTCTGAGGAGTTTGGAAAAGCAGAGGCCCGTCACTTAGGCAGGATATGGGCTGATGGGGGAATATACAACAGTGATATTTACCATGCTCAGGAAGAGAGGTACTTAGAGAGTGGGAGTAGAACCAGCAGCCCATAAGGGCGCAGCAGAAAGCGAGGGGAGGTTACAGTGGTCCTCCGTGTGCTGGATACTAAACAGAACCTTGAGGGAAGCTTTATAACAATGTGCTTTTCTCTCCTTTCCAGAACCTAAAGGTAATGATTCAGGCAGAATTTCTTTCCTGTCATGCATTTCAATTATGACCGAAAGTGGCTCTAGAATAGTTTTAGGTGTGATTATCACATTTTAAGGAAGTCAGATGTCATGTCTTAAGGAGACAGAGAGGCTTTCTCAGTTGTTTTACTTCAGCAGGTCTACCTTTCACTCATAGGAAGAGTGGCCCAAGGTGCCCTAATTCAAGCTCTAATTAGATTTGTTGGCTTTCAGAGAAGTAACCAACTCTTTGGTCAATTTAAATCTCTTACTTTAAGGTGACCAGGACTCATTCTACTAAGTATGTAAACTGAACCCTCCTCCCAAAGCACCAGGGATCTGGTTCAAGACGTGCTATTTTAGGAAGTGAAAATGTTCAGTGGAACTACCAATAACAAGGCATGACTAGATTAGCATTTTTTAAAATACACGACTCCAAAGAGGTTTTAGAATAATGTTACTTTTGTGGAAGCCAAAGATAATGGCGTTTGGAAACATGTACTTTTGTCAACATGAGCCAACCTCTCTCTCACCAGATGTTGAACCTCGCAAGACTGGAGGCAACATTTAAGATTTTCTCTATAGATGCCATTAGCACTAGCAGTATTTCCTTGAATGTAGGTCTGACTCTGGACCTAGACACATTCCAGTTATCCTGAATGTAACTGGGTGAATATGGTCTTTTATAGTTCCTCTTACAGATTAATGGGTCAGGATAACTCAATTGCTTTCCAGAGTAAAAGGCAGAATTTCATCTTATCTATCCTATGCCTTGGGGTAGAAGACTAAGAACATTTTATTGGATTTAAGCTACTAGGTCATTTCATTCTCAGACCCACTAGAAATAAAAGAAAATACCTGGGCTTTGTAGACCTGGGTTCAATTCCTAATTCCACCACGAGCTGTGCGCCCCTGGGCAAAATATATGACTTTCCTAGGATCAAGGTTCTTCCTCTGTCAGATGAGAATGGTATCATCTACTTCATAGGGTTCTGTGTGAAGTAAATAAACTAACATAGATAAAACACTGAACACAGGGAAAATGTATTTGAAAAAAAAATTCGGAAAATAGTAGATTCATAAAAAATGAGAACACCTTTGCCGTGTTCAATGAGAATCCTATGTGATTTGACTCCAACAAGCTTGGGCCACCACCTACTTTGTTCCTGTTTTGTTTCGATGTCTCACCTATAAGAGGGAGTAGATAAAGATTTCAGTGACCAGGTTGGCCCTGCCTGGCACAGATTTTGGGATGCAGGCCCCTTCTGACACTCACTGCTTCCAGGCCTAGGGGATCTTCTCGGTTCCTTGAGGTCACCTTACACAAAGATCGCCCAAGTCATGCCCCATTTTAATTGATGGTTTTAGGCTCTTGGCTCTTCTCATATTCCCAAACTCTGTGAGCTTCTACCATCTCCCCTCCTCTCAAGCTTGCTCTTGCCTTTGATCTCAGTAGTCCTCCCATTGCAAAACACCACATGTTTGCTGCAGTCCTGCTTGGGGCTAATACAGCCACAGCACATTGGGAATGCTTAGCAGATGAAAACCTCCTCGCAGCAGTTTTTCCTGTTTCTTCAGATTACATCAGAATATAAGAATGACATGAGTTAGATATAAAGGCTTAGTTATTTCTTAATTTATTTGGAAGTAATAGAAGCTCATAACAATATTTTAGGAAACAAAAATGAATATAGACAGTCCCCATACTGCCCACATATTAATACAGTGACTTTGAATATTTTGTTCCTTTACTTCATTTTTTTCTTTAAACTATGATCTTTTTCTCTTTGAACACAATTATAGTCACACTACATATGGCATTTTATATTTTGCCTCTTCACTTAACATTACATCAAATTTTTCAGTGATTAATAATCATACTTTAATATCTGGTATCTTGTTGTTATGCTAACAAGTAAATATAACTCTAGAGTTTCTCTTTTGGATAGTAACTTAGGTTGTTTCCAAGTTTGACTGTGATAAACATTTAATGTATAAGATTTATTGTTTTCATATTTTTAATTTATTTTTTAGGATTCTCAGAGTTGAAATTGAGTCAGAATTGGACATTTTATGGCTCACGGTTGCTAAACTGCTTTCCAAAAGGGATGTAAAAATTAATGCCAGGAGACTAATTCTGCCTGTATCTCACTTCTATATAGGATTATAGAAGCTGAAATTAAAAGACTTTTTAAGTGCCTTTGCTTCTTCTACAGTCTTATGCTTGGAAAGAAATTTGATGTATGTTCTGCCCAGTTTTGCCAACTCTATTCTGAGTCATTGTTATAGATACATTCAACCATTTTGAAGTACTTTTGGAAGAAGGTGGAGAACAAAAAAGTACATGAAACATTCACCAACCTAGTCCAAGATGGGTTTCTGAAACTGGTGTGAGGTTCTTTGGGGAAGGTAGTCTTCTGGGTCTGTGCACTGTATTCTAAATTCCAGTCGGTACATAACCTTAGACATGATCAACTTTTTTCTATAACTCCCTCTGGGGAAATTGCTACTTTACTGTCACATACAGGGGATGCCCAGTTAGCACTGTACATCAATACAGCCGTTTTGAAAAACATACAAAAAAAGGTTATCAAAAAATATTAATATATTCAGGCCCAATAATTTTGCTCTTAAAAATTCATTTTAGAGAAAAGAGCAATTGGACTATATACATAAAAACAACTTAAAGATTCAACTGTAGAGAATATGGTTATGCAGTTCATGGGGCATAGGTGAATGCAGAAGTGGCCATTTATGATATTTTCTTGTCCAACATCTACAGCCTCTTTTTCTGGTAACAATTCACAAGTTAGCCTTTACCATATCTTGAGTGTATTAATCAAGTATTTCTAGATGCTATAAAGATATCCTATGCTGCATGGAGCAAAGATGTTAAAATGGTACCATTATCAAAGAAGCCAGAAGTAGTTGTTATAAATATACAACTAGAAAGAAAGATTTCTGGCAAATGCATTTTGACAGGAGAAAAATATAAGTATTAAACCTGTGAACAAAAGTAGTCTTTCATCCTTTTTGTGCCCCGATTCAACAGCCGTTCAGACCAATATCAAAGGGCATTCGAGCTGAGTAAAAACTGAGTAAGAACAGGAGCTTAAAATTTACTTTGGTAGAGACTAATATCAATGGAGCCTTATTTTCTTTTATTATCTATACAAATTCAATATTCAATAAACATTCATAACATAATGCTTTAAATATATATGAATGTGTAATATATAATCACAGTGGAAAAATAACTAGTAATATGCTATGATGATGAGAAATTTAAAAATATTATTCTCAATTGCCTACATTAAATATATTATTTTCTCAATTATTGATATTTGAGAAAACTTTTTAAATCTGATTTTCTTAAGGGCTATGTTCAGCAATATCCTTGATCTACTCATTCAGTCAGCATACACGTACCATCTATTATGTGTAGGTATTGCTCTAGGCTGCCTTATTACTGTCTGTTTCCCAACATGTATTTGTCAGGAAGGAAACTGAATTTAATGTTAGTCCAATAAAAACATATAACTGGGAAGGCAAGACAGTAAGAAGAAAATCATATAGACCACAAAATGTAAAATTTAGGATTTAGATATTCATTTAAATTCCATATATTAGCATGAATTCCACATATTATCAATGTCTATACCAGCTTTTGAATTTAATTTTATAAGCAGTGCTCAAAGACAAAGGGCACACAACATCAAGAAAACTAAAAATTCAAGAAAGACTGTAACCTAGACTACATGAATTAGAGAAAGAAATTATTTCAAAGAAATGAAATATAACTATGACAGTAAACAAAAATTCGATCTCGTTTGAAGTCATATACCATGGAGTAGATTACTGTCCTAAGTTATCCATTCCTTTGGAAAATATTTGCTGGAAAGGCAATGGTGTGACTATGCTGAATCTATTGAAGCCTTAATTCCTAACAGATAAGACATTTGTAGAAATAATTGTTCTTGATTCTCTTAAATCCTAAAACATGTTTATGCCAAAACCTAAGCACTTTTAATGAAATATTCCTCTTTTGAAAGGGAAATTTTGTTTGGTATCCCACAGGAAACATCAACAATTCATTAGAAAAGAATAAAGCCTTTAGACTTGTAATACAATGTGGTAGGGAAGTGCACCCTCCCTCAGCCCTCCTGAAGTCTTAGCCACGCTTGCTAACATAATCTCCCAGTTTATCCTTCAAAGCTGCTGTTATCTTGGCAAGGTTTCTCCAAGCAGCTGTGGGCTTTGCTCTTAGTGCTCATGACCTTCCCCATCATTACAGATGGCAAATTTTTGGTAAAGTGCCTAGAAACTTTGGCAAAAGGCTCTGTATACATACTTAGGAGAAGGGGTCAATGTATTTCAAGAAGCATAAAAGCTGATTACCTTTGTATTTGAGCACAGAGCAATTAATCGGTGGTAGGGATGGAACAGAATGCACAGAAACAGACAGTAGCCTGTGGTTTAGTTCAGTTCACTCCTGCAGAAAGGAGAGGAGAGATAAGAAGCTACTTTATGTGATTAGGGGAAAGAAAAATCCATACTTTGCACATGGGAATTTCTCATGTGTTTTCTTAATGAACACAGAGAGAAGTTGAGGGAGACTTTTAAGCTGATAAAACTTTTAACATACTCTCTTTGGGGCTAAGAGAGTATGAATTTCCTAATTTCATCAGAACCATTAATGATTTCAGTTCCTTCCTTTTTTCAACACAGGAAGTGGAAGGATTCTTTACTGCACTATGATTTTGAAAAGCATTAGACAGCAAGAGAAGTGATTTGTAATCATGCTGTGGAAAGAAAAAAAAATATTTTCTTCTCCTCACTGTAGAAATGATTCTCATTGTTGAAATTCTAAAAGCTCTTTAAAGTCTAGATAATTTATTGTAATGGAACATATTTATGAGTTAGCATTTCATAATAACTGGGAAGTTATCTTTTCTCCCAGAAGGTTTATTTCTTTACAGGAGGCTTAGTCTCCAATGAAGGTTGCATGCTTTTATTTCAACTGTAAACTTAAGACAAAACTAAGGAAACATTAAGAGGGGCACATCCCCTCTCCTGTTCTTCTTTTTCCATGATTTTTGAAAGAATCTTGTCCTCACCCAAATAACTGAGGTCAAGAGAAGTAGGCAGCCAAATGCCAGATAGACAAACCAGAACCAGGAGGTAATTCTTGAAAACAGGGTAAGGAACATTATTCAATGCTCAAGTGATCTGAAGTGCAGTAAAAGGAGGAAAGGACAAGCAGGGAAGGAAATTCAAGGTCCTAAAACTAGAAAACAGGAACCTACATCCTTGGGCTTAAAATTCAGGGCTGCAAATACTTTGTAGAGCAGGAGAGAGAGCAAGCAGAAGCAAGCTGCATCTACTCTGTTAGCAGAACAAGGCAGATACTCATTTAAACAGCTAAATTGATACTAGAAATGGGGAATTTTTGTTTTTAGATTTTTAAAATTATACCTACTTATTTGAGTGAACTAAGATAAATGAGGAATTGGTTTAATTCTGACCTCTTTTTGCAATACTTATACATATGTGCTATACAGATATAGGTAGAGAGTGTATAGCACTGGAGAGGAGACTAGCCCTAAAACTGTGATGAGCTTCACACTGTTTAACATGGATAGTCCAGAAGTAAATTTTTCTTAAATAGCAATATACTTAGCTTACTAGAAGCCTACTCAACAACAAAAATCAAATTATTTATTTTAGGAGCTTAGATTCATTGTATCATAATCATTTATAATAAAACATATGGGCTACATTTTTCTGTACAGTAATAAAGGCCAGCATGGAGAAAAATTTTAATTTTTACAACAAAAAATATAAACTTTGAGTTTTTAGCTTATTTATGTATTATAGTTGATATTTAATAAATATCCAACTTGGTATTTAATAAATCCAAAATAACAGTGCCTTTATAATTATTCAAAAAATGAAATTAATGGGTCAAGGAAGCCATATTAAAAAAATTAAAAAATATTTTGAACCAAATGTAAATAAAAATAGAACTGATAAAATTTGTGGGATTCAGCAAAAGTAATGCTTAGAGGAAAATTTATAGTGCTGAAAACATGTATTAGAAAACAAGAGAAATCTAAAATCAGCAATCCATGCTTCCATATAATGAAAATAGAAAAAGAATAGCAATGTAAGCTAAAGGCAGTTTGAAGAGAGTAATTAAAATTATAGCAATGAATAAAATTGCTATATTGATACTGAAAAGGAGCAATAAGTAAAGAAAATTAACAAAAATATAAGCTGGTGAGAGAGGACTAAAGATGGTGGCGTGAGAGGTGAGACAGAGGCTTCCTCCTAAAACTACATATAATACAAAAATATAATACAACTAATCCTGAAAGAGCAACAGGAAAGACGGTTGCGCCAAACTGCAACACCTGGAGAAAAGAATAAACCTCACAGAACAGGATAACGTACCAACTTACCAAACTCGTGGCCCAGCAGGACCCAAGCCCTTCTGCCACCCCAGCTCACTGGGATGACAAAGAGAAACAGAGCGGGGAGGGAGTGGAGGGCTGGACTGCTGAATACCTAACTCAGGAGATCTCTTCTGGGAGCACAAATCTACATTTCATGGTGCTTGCATGATACTCTCGTGATTAGGGGGTTGGAAAGCTAAGACAGTCAGATTACCTGGAGAGACTAAGATTCCAGCCACTTGTGGAAAGCAAGGATTCATATACGGCTGCTCTGGGACAAAAGGAAGGTGGGCAGTCCGAGAGACTTTCTAACAGCAAGAGGGCGGCTAAAGGGGCAAGGATTGCACAAAGCTTACTGCTCAGGAGAAAGGACAGGTAGACAAAACTGTCTAGGTGCACTATCCCCAGCAGGTGGGGAACTTTCACGATCTTCAGGAGCTCCAGCTCCCTGACTGGCTACAGAGTTCCAAGGACCCCCTCCGTGATATGCAGCCTACTGAGCCTTTCTACCGGCCAGCCCTACCTGGCTCGCAAACCGGCAAACCCTACCCTGGCATTAGGCCAGTCAGAGGGAAGCCCCACCTACAGCAACTACAAATGCAAAGCACAGAGGCTATACCTGTGTGCTTGGCCCACTGGTTCTGGCAGTGGAGATAGGCACAGCAGCCAGGAAGCAGGAAACAGCTCTTTCCTCCCCCCAGGCACCAATGCCACTCCCCTGCGACCCCCAACATTGCTTCAGGAGCTGAGCAGCTCCAGTGAGTAGAGCTTCTGGCACTAGAGGGCGCCATATACAAATATGAAATGCCAAAGGAACCTGGTTCAAAGTAAAATTATGAATACACCCCCTGAGAAAGATTAAAATGAAAGCAACCACATGAATCTGCCTGGAAGGAAGTTCAAAATAAAAATCATTAACATGCTCATGGAAGTACAGAAAAATATTCAAGAACTCAGGAATGAATTCTGGTTGGGGACCCAATCATTAGGGAACACAGTATCAGAAATGAAACATACAATGGGTTTTAAAAACGGATTAGATACAGTGGAGGAGACAATAAATGAAATAGAAATTAGAGAAGAGGAATACAAAGAAGCTGAGGCACAGAGAGAAAAAAGGATCTCTAAGAATGAAAGAATATTGAGAAAACTGTGTGACCAATACAAATGGAACAATATTTGCATTATAGGGGTATGAGGAGAAGAAGAAGAGAGAGAAAAGGGGATAGAAAGTGTCCTTGAGGAGGTAATTGCTGAAAACTTACCCAACCTGGGGAAGGAGATAGTCTCTCAGGCCATGGAGATGCACAGATCTCCCAACACAAGGGACCCAAGGAAGACAACACCAAGACATATAGTAATTAAAATGGCAAAGATCAAGAATAAGGACAGACTATTAAAAGCAGCCAGAGAGAGAAAAAAGATCACATACAAAGGAAGTTTCTCAGCAGAAATCTTACAGGCCAGAAAGGAGCAGCATGATGTATTTAATGCAATGAAGCAGAAGGGCCTCAAACAAAGAATACTTTATCCATCAAGGTTATCATTTAAATTTGAAGGAGGAATTAAACAATTTCCAGATAAGCAAAAGATGAGAGAATTTAATCCCACAAACTGTCTCTACAGTGTATTTTGGAGGGACTGCTATACATGGAAGTGTTCCTAAGGTTTAATAGCTGTCACCAGAGGTAATAAAACCACAGTAAAAAAGTAGAACAGTTAATTACTAAGCAAATGCATATTGAATCAACTAACATGAAGGTGAATCAAGGGATAGACAAAGAGTACAGAATATGACACCTAATGTATAAAGAATGGGGGAGGAAGAAAAAGGAGGAGCAAAAAAGAACTTTTAGATTGTGTTTGTAATTGCATACTAAGTGAGTTAAGTTAGACTCTTAGATAGTAAGGAAGTTAACCTTGAACCTTTGGTAACCACGAATCTAAAGCCTGCAACGGCAATAAGTACCTACCTATTAATAACAACCATAAATGTAAATGGTCTGAATGCACATATCAAAAGACATAGAGTCACTGAATGAAAAAACAAGGCCCATCTCTATGCTGCCTACAAGAAACTCACTTTAAACCCAAAGACATACACAGACTAAAAGTGAAAGGATGGAAAAAGATATTTCAGGCAACTAACAGGGAAAAAAAAGCAGTAGTTGCAGTACTTATATCAGACAAAATAGACTTCAAAACAAAGAAAGTCACAAGAGACACAGAAGCACATTACACAATGATAAAGGGGGCAATCCAACAAGAAGATATAACCATTATAAATATCTATGCACCCAACACAGGAAACCTACATATGTGAAACAAATACTAACAGAATTAAAAAGGGATATAGAATGCAATGCACTCATTCTATGAGATTTCAACGCTCCACTCACTCCAAAGGACAGATCAACAAGACAGAAAATAAGGAGACAGAAGCACTGAATAAAATATTAGAACAGATGGACCTCACAGACATCTACAGATCACTACACCCAAAAGCAGCAGAATACACATTCTTCTCAAGTGCACATGGAACATTTTCAAGAATAGATCATATCCTAGGCCACAAAAAGAGCCTCAGTAAATTCAAAAAGATTGAAATTGTACCAACCAATTTCTCCGACCACAAAGGTATGAACTAGAAATAAATTGTGCAAACAAAATGAAAAATCCCACAAACATATGGAGTCTTCACAACATGCTCCTAAATAACCAATGGATCAATGACCGACGGATAAAAACAGAGATCAAGCAATATATGGAAACAAATGACAAAAATAATTCAACACCACAAAATCTGTGGGATGCAGCGAACGCCATGCTAAGAGGAAAGTATATGGCAATACCGGCCAACCTCAGGAAAGAAGAACAATCCCATATGAACAATCTAAACTCACAATTAACGAAACTAGAAAAAGAAGAACAAATGAGGTCCAAAGTCAGTAGAAGGAGGGACATAATAAAGATTAGAGCAGAAGTAAATAAAATCGAGAAGAATAAAACAATAGAAAGGATCAATGAAAGCAGGACCTGGTTCTTCAAGAAAATAAACAAAATAGATAAACCCCTAGCCAGACGTACCAAGAAAAAAAGAGATTACACACACAAACAGAATCAGAAATGAGAAAGGAAAAATCACTACTGACAGCAGAGAAATACAAAGAATTATGAGAGAATACAATGATAAATTATATGCTAACAAACTGAAAAACCTTGAAAAAATGGACAGCTTTCTAGAAAAATACACTTTCTGAGGCTGACCCAGAAAGAAATAGAATATCTGAACAGACCAATTACCAGCAACAAAATTGAATTGGTAATCAAAAACTACCTAAGAAAAAAACCCTGGACCAGATGGCTTTATGGCTGAATTTTATCAAACACTTAGTGAAGACCTAACACCTGTCCTCCTTAAAGTTTCCCAAAGAATAGAAGAGGGAATACTTCCAAACTCATTCTATGAGGCCAGCATCACTCTAACACCAAAACCAGGCAAAGACACCCCAAAAAAAGAAAATTACAGACCAATATCCCTGATGAACATAGATGCAAAAATACTCAACAAAATATTAGCAAACCAAATTCAAAAATACATCAAAAAGATTCCATCATGATCATGCAGGATCTATTCCAGGGATGCAAGGATGGTGCAACATTTGAAAATCCATCAACATCATCCACCACATCAACAAAAAGAAGGACAAAAACCAAATGATCATCTCCATAAATACTGAAAAAGCATTTGACAAAATTCAACACCCATTCATGATAAAAACTCTCAACAAAATGGGTATACTGGGAAAGTACCTCAACATAATACAGGCCATAAATGACAAACCCACAGCCAACATTATATTTAACAGTGAGAAGTTGAAAGCTTTTCCTTTAAAATCAAGAACAAGACAAGCATGCCCACTCTCCCCACTTCTATTCAACATAGTACTGGAGGTCCCACAGCAATCAGACAACACAAAGAAATAAAAGGCATCCAGATTGGCAAGGAAGAAGTTAAACTGTCCCTGTTTGCAGATGACATGATATTGTACATAAAAAACCCTAAAGACTCCACTCCAAAACTACTAGATCTAATACCTGAATTCAGCAAAGTTGCAGGATACAAAATTAATATGCAGAAATCTGTGGCATTTCTATATACTAACAATGAAATAGCAGAACAAGAAATCAGGAAAACAATTCCATTCACAACTGCATCAAAAAGAATAAAATACCTAGGATTAAACCTAACAAAGAAAGCTAAACACGTATACCCTGAAAACTACAAGACCCTCATGAGAGGAATTAAAGAAGATACTAATTAATGGAAACACATCCTGTGCTCATGGACAGGAAGAATTAATATTGTCAAAATGGCCATCCTGCCTAAAGCAATCTACAGACTTAATGCAATTCCTATCAAAATACCAACAGTATTCATCAATAAACTAGAGCAAATCGTTCTAAAATTCATATGGAACCACAAAAGACCCTGAGAAGCCAAAACAATCCTGAGAAGGAAGAATAAAGGTGGGCAGATTATGCTCCCTGACTTCAAGCTCTACTACAAAGCCACAGTACTCAAGACAATTTGGCACTGGCACAAGAACAGACCCATAGACCAATGGAACAGACTAGAGAGCCCAGATATAACCCCAACCATATAGGGTTAATTAATATATGATAAAGGAACCATGGACATACAGTGGGGAAATGACAGCCTCTTCAACAACTGGTGTTGGCAAAACTGAAGAGCTACATGCAAGAGAATGAAACTGGATTATTTTTTAACCCCATACACAAAAGTAAACTCGAAATGGATCAAAGACCTGAATGTAACTCATGAAACCATAAAACTCTTAGAAGACATCACAGGCAAAAATCTCAATATATGCATGAGCAACTTCTTTCTGAACACATCTCCTTGAGCAAGGGAAACAAAAGCAAAGATGAACACATGGGACTATATCAAACTAAAAATTTCTGTACGGCAAAGGACACCATCCACAGAACAAAAAGGCATCCTACAGTATGGGAGAATATATTTGTATATGGCATATAGGGGTTAACATCCAAAATATATAAAGAACCTAACATGCCTCAACATCCAAAAAAGCAAATAACCCTATTAAAAATTGGGCAGAGGGATATGAAAAGACAATTCTCCAAAGAAGAAATTCAGATGGCCAACAGACACATGAAAAGATGCTCCACATCACTAATCATCAGGGAAATGCAAATTGAAACCACAATGAGGTATCAACTCACACCAGTAAGGATGGCCACAATCCAAAAGACTAAGAACAACAAATGCTGGCGAGGATGTGGAGAAAGGGGAACCCTCCTACACTGCTGGTGGGAATGTAAGCTAGTTCAACCATTGTGCAAAGCATTATGGAGGTTCCTCAAAAAACTAAAAATAGAAATACCATTTGACCCGGGAATACCACTCCTTGAAATTTACCCAAAGTATACAACTTCTCAGATTCAAAAAGACATATGCCCTATGTTTATTGCAGCACTATTTACAATAGCCAAGATATGGAAGCAGCCCAAGTGTCTATCAGTAAATGAATGGATAAAGAAGAGGTGGTACATATAAACAATGGAATACTATTTAGCCATAAGAAAGAAACAAATCCTACCATTTGCAACAACATGGATGGAGCTGGAGGATATTATGCTCAGTGAAATAAGTCAGGCAAAGAAAGACAAGTGCCAAATGATTTCCCTCATTTATGGAGTATAACAACGCAGCAAAATTGAAGGAACAAAATAGCAGCACACTCAGAATCCAAAAAGAGACTAGTGGTTAACAAAGGGGAGGGGTGTGGGGGGGTGGGTAGGGAGGGAGAGAGAAGGGAATTGAGGGGTATCATGTTTGGTACACATGGTGTGGGGGTCACGGGGAAAACCATGTAGCACAGAGAAGGCAAACAGTGAATCTGTGGCATCTTACTACACTGATGGACAGTGACTGCATTGGGGTATGGGTGTGAACTTGATAATATGGGTAAAAGTAGTAACCACATTGTTTTTTCTTGTGAAACCTTCATAAGAGTGTATTTCAATAAAACCTTGATAAAAAATTTAAAAATATATATATATATAAGCTGGTTCTCTGAAAAGATCAGTAAAATTGATTAACTCTTAGCCAGGCTAACCAAGAGTGAAAAGATGCAAATTACTAACATCAGAAATGAAGGGACTCCCTACTTCCAATTCCGTGTATGAAACAAGTATAAAAAGGAATATTATGAATAGATCCATAATCACAAACTTAGCAACTTAGATGAAATGCTCTAATTTCTTAAAAAACACAAATACACAAAATACAAAAAATGAAACACACAAAAGGAGAAATAGATAATCCAAATTAATATATATCTCTTAAAAGTGTTAAATCAATAATTAACCTTCCAAAAAACAATGCAAGATCCAGATGGTTTCCCTGGTGAATTCTATGCAACATTTAAAGGAGAAATTATACCAGTTCTTTACAATCTCTTCTAAAAAATAGAAGTGTATGAAACACTTCCTAACTCATTTTATAAGGCCAGCATTATCTTAATACCAAAACCACTTAAAGACATTTCAGTAAAAGAAAACTACCAATATTGCTCATAAACATAAATATACAAATCCTCAACAAAATATTAGCAAACTGAAACCAACAATGTATTAAAAGCATAAACAACAAGACCAAATGGGATTTATTCCAGGTATACAATGCCAGTTTGACATTCAAAATCATTTCAACAAAATACATAGGTAAAATCATTATTCCATACACCTCAAACATATACAGTGATGTATGCCAATTATATCTCAATAAAATTGGAAAAAGAATCAACATAATCGATCACTCCAAAGGCTAAAAAAGAAAAGTCACAGGATCCTCTTTATAGGTGCAGAAAAAGCATATAACAAAAATCCAACAAACATTCATGATAAAAACTAAGCTACCAGGAATAGAGGGGAATTTTTCTCAACTTAATAGAGAATATCTAAAAAAAACCAACAGCTGACATCATATTCACTGGTTAGAAAATCAAAGCTTTCCCACTAAGATCAGGTGCAAGGCAAGGATATACCCTCTCACTACTCCTTTTCAATATCATTTTTGAAATCCTGATAACGAAATAAGGCAAGAAAAGGAAATAAAAGGAACATTGGTTGGGAGGAAGAAAAGAAATAAAACTGTCTTTGCAGATCATATGATTGTCCAGGTATAAAATCTGAATAATTGATTTTTAAAAATTCCTGTAACTAATAAACAATTATAGCAAAGTTGCAGGATGCAAGGTTAATAGATGAGTCAATTGCATTCCCTGTATCAGCACTGTACAAGTAGAATTTGAAATTAAAAACACATTACCATTTACATTAGCACCAAATAAAATGAAATATAGTACAAATCTAACAAAATATGTATAAGATCTATATGAGAAAAACTACACATCACTGACAAAAGAAATCAAAGAAGATCTAAATAAATAGAGAGATATTCCACATGCATGGATAGCAAGACTCATTTTTAAAATGTTTGCTCCTACCAACTTGATCTATGGGTCGAATGCAATCCCAGCCGAAAATCCAAGAAAGTTATCTCATGAATACCAAAAACTGGTTCTAAAGTTTACATGGAAAGGCAGAAGACCTAAAATATCCAACACAATACTGAAGGAATGGAGCAGAGTCAGAGATCTGACACTCTTCAACTTCAAGACTTCCTATAAAGCTATTTTAATTAAGACAGTATGATATTGGCAAAAATATATATATATAAATAGATCAATGGACCAGAATAGAGAGTCCAGAAATAGATTCATACAAATATAGTCAGCTGATAATACAATGAAGCAAACATAATCTTTTTAACAATAATGCTGGAACAACTGGACATCCACATGTAAAAAAATGAATCTAGACATAAACTATACACTCTTCTATAAATTAATTCAAAATGGGTCACAGACCTAAATGTGAAACAAAACTATAAAAACTTCTGGAAAATAATATAGGGAAAACCTAGATGACCTTGGGAATGGTGATGATTTTGTAGATGTGACACCAAAAGCACAATCCATGAAAGAAATATTTGATAAGCTTAACTTTACTGAAATTAAACACTTTCACTCTGCAAATGATGTCAAGAGAATGTGAAAACAAGCCACAAACTGGGAGAAAATATTTGCACCAAAAGATACATTTGATATATAATTTATTATCCAAAATATAGAAAGAAGTCTTAAAACTCAACAATAAGAAAACAACCCAATTTTTAAAAAAAGGGCCACAAACCTTAACAGACACCTCACCAAAGAAAATATACACATGCTAAATAAGCATATGAAAAGATGCTCCACATCATATGTCAGCAAGGAAATGCAATTTGAAAGAACAATACTACTACTCACCAATTAGAATGTCCAAAATCCAGAATACTGACAACACCAAATGCTAGTGAGAATGTAGAACAGACAATAGAAACTCTCATTCATTGCTGATGGGAATATAAAATGGTACAGCCACTATGGAAGACAGTTTGGCAGTATTTTACAAAGCTAAACATAGTCCTACTTTTCAAGTCATGAAAAGACATGGAGGAACCTTAAATTCATACTGCTAAGTAAAAGAAGCCAGTCTGATAAGGCTACCTATCGTATGACTTCAACTAGATGACATTCTGGAAAAGGCAAACCTATAGAGACAGCTAACGGATCAACGGCTGTCAAAGCTTCGGCAGTTGGGTGGAGGAATGAACCCGTGAAGCACAGCAGAAATTCAGAGCACTGAATTCTGAATGTTATGGTGGATACATGAGATTATGCATTTTTCAAAACCCATAGAATTGTACAAAAGAGTGAACTTTAAACCAGACTTTAGTTGATAATAATATATCAATACTGATTCATTCATTATAACAAATGCCCCACAGTAATGCAAGACGTTAATAATGTGTGAGTATATGTATATGGGGGAGTGATATACAGAAACTGTCTGTACTTCACATTTTTCCTAAAATGTGAAGACTATAAAAACAGGAAAAAGAAAAAATTTAAAGTATTTACTCTGTCTTTAGACAAGTAAAGAAACAAGTGCCTGCCCTGGTAAAAACTCTAGTTTTATTTGCCTTTCCCTGTTTTCATCTTTGTATCCCAAGTTAGGATTAATATATTCCCTCATATGTGCCTTTCTTGTATTGTACATTATTCTCTACCTGATTCAATCATGATTTATGTACATTTCTCTTTTCACCTACTTGACCATAAGAAATTATTTTCCATAGCACTTGCACATATAAATTAACATAACATTAATATGTAAGTTTAGAGCTGGAAGGGGAGATGTTGATATCTGGTAACCACTCCTAGATCATCACAGACTAGGCTGGCTATCTTGAAGGATTATTTTCAGATTTCACATGTAATGATTTTTGTTCTACTTTCAAATTTTATTTTTATGACTCATCCCTTCCCCTTTGGTTAAACTCCTCAACCAAAGAAACATTTCTGGATATGATGGAAAACCTAATCACTGATTTTTTTTTTTCAATGAATCAGCCTAAGTGAAATACACAGGAAGCCATAAAGTCTGGCAACACAGATGAACATGCATATTAAGTGGTTTGTCGCTATTATATCACAATACGTGATCTGCTCACTGCATTGTTCCTCACCACCAAAGAATAGGGTGCACTGAAGGAGCATTTTCCTCAATCTCTACACAGGTGTCTGTGATATGTTGCCTCAAATAGTTTTTTATTAGTTTTCTAGGTCTTTTGTAAAAATGAACCACAGCTGTGTGGCTTAACCAGAAATGTATTGTCTCACTGTTTTGGAGGTTAGAGAAATCCCAGATCAAGATGTTGGCAGGTTTGGTTTCTTCTGAGGCCCAGGAAGAAGAATCTATTTCATGCCTCTCTCAGAGCTTCTGTTGTCTTTGCTGATGATATTTGGCTTTTCTTAGCTTGTAGGCAAATCACTCCTCTGTCTCCCTTCGTATGCAGGTGGGGTCCTCCCTCTGTGTATCTCTTTGGATCCAAATTTCCCCTTTTTGTAAGGACATCAGTCATATTGGATTAGGGGCTCATGCTCCCCCAGTATGACCTCATCTTGACTTACTTAATTATACATGCAGCAACTCTATTTCCAAATAAGGTCACATCCTGAGGGACTCGT
Source organism: Smutsia gigantea (assembly GCA_032199065.1). Classification (NCBI taxonomy): domain Eukaryota; kingdom Metazoa; phylum Chordata; class Mammalia; order Pholidota; family Manidae; genus Smutsia; species Smutsia gigantea. The sequence continues at coordinate 99,052 of JAVSCE010010753.1, read as the reverse complement.
GGTTAGGACTTCAACACATGAGTTCGAGAGGGACGCAATTCAACCCCTAATTTTCACTGAATAAATCTGCACCTTAATTTTATTTGAGACATGTTTCAGAAGAAGTAATCAAGAGAGTCCATCTATTTAAAAAAATCTTCTCAGTCTCCACAGACATCTTGACTAGTGTGGCAGCATCGAGCACAGGCTTTGTGTATCTGGGTTCTAATAATATTTCAAGGGTTTACAGAAAATTTAAACTTTGTTAAACTACCTTAGTGTTCTCCACCTCAGTTTCCTTATCTATAAAATGGGGCTAATAATTATACCTGAGCATAAGATTATTGCAAACATTAAATAAAATAATTTTCATATTGTGTTTATGACAGTACCTATCATCATTTTAATCATCTTCTTCCCCAGAAAAATTCCTGATAAAATATAAGATCCTATGATCTTTTTGTCTGGTTCACACCTATACCCCAAATCCAATGTCAGTTACAATACCTAGAACATAATGGTGTCCCATAAAATCATTCGGGGATGAATACCTGATTTTCTACTTGACTATACGTCATACTGAGTTATTGATACTTACACGTATAAAAATGCACACAAGAATTCTTCTCAACTTAAGAGACTTTTGTACATAAAATTCCAGTTCTGGAACCTAATTTTTTTACAACAAGAATCATTTAGCAGCCACTTGGAAGCCTCTCATGCCATTAAAGTGGGAAGAGGCATTAAGCCAATGTGGCAGGGCAGTCCAGTGAAGAAGTAGACCATACTTACTTTTCCTGTAGGTTCATCAGGAAAATGCGACTCATTTTTCCTCCTCCCTTTCTAAAAGACAAGCAAGAATTTTGTGTTCTAGAGCCTTTTGTCCTTGAATTTAATGAAAGAGGAGTTGGATTATTAGAGAGAGAGGGCCTCCCAGGAATGAAAGAAAGAAGCTCGTCCTAACTTCAGGAGGGAAGATTTCCAAGGACTGGAAAATGTCCTGGGAGGAAGCAGTAACTCTAATGTAGGTAGGCCTGGAATGTCTGGGAACACAGACCTACAAACCAAAGCCTGTAGGCTTCACGGAAGGTCTGAGAAGCCAAAAATGCAGGCTGTCAACTGTAGAGCCTCTGCCTGCCAATGAGTAACACAAGTCTAGACGACAGGCAAATTCTCAGGTGGTATAACCATTCACAATCCTAAGTAGAATGTTAAAATCAGTTTATTTTGAAGCAAACTTTTATCTAGAATGACAATGTAACAAAATCCAAACCTTAGCCAATCTCATCCTAAAACACCATACTGTTTCCTTTGGAATTAGATCTATAATCCTGGACCTCCCAGGACTTCGTGTTGTCTCCTCTAGATAAAGAATAAAGAAAAGTAAAGATGAGGTGTGACCATGCAGTTTTGTGGTCAGAGTGAACATTATCTTACTGGCCAAACCTATGCAGGACATTAAATCTGACACTGAGACATTTGTAGAATATTCAGACATTCTGTGATAGGCAAATGTTTCTTTATATTTATAACAGAAAAAATACTGAATGTATGATGACTTAGAAGAACAGTGGTCTTAAATATATATTCATCCCAAAATGCTCAATGGAAAACATGACTCTTTTCAACCAGCAAATCATTATTGAAGCAAAGAAGTATATGACAACTACATTTCATGTTGGAGGTCCTCTTAGAACACACTTTCTAGAATATGCTCCCTGCTCTGGCTAATGTTAATGGCTTTCATTTCCTCAACATTCCTCAGCCAAATTTTGTCTTAACTGGGTAGATGAGACAACAGAAATAAGTTGTTTGGAATATAATGTATTTCTAAAGTAACTACAAAGATCAGGATTAGATAATACTAATTACAAGTAATATAATATATAAGAACAATAATAATGGTCGAATTACTTTTCTCTGGATTGGGTCATGTTAAAGACTTAGTTGCTTTCATTTTACATAACCAATATAATCTCAAACAAGAATCTGAGTACATTTAGAATTCTGAAATCAATTATATCCTATTTTAAAAAATCATCCAGAACCTTTCAGATGATTTCTCCCTTTGACTCGATATTCAATTTTTCTTCAACAACTCTACTGCCTACCTGACTAACTATCATGGACCTTTACTGTCCCTCAAATTCAAAAGAAGGAGGAAGTGGAAGTAAAAATAACACTCACTGAGTATCTCTGATATTTCAGGAAAGTTCTGGGCACTTTACATACATTTTTGTCATTTAATCCTCTCAATTGCTCTACAAAGTGGGTATAATTTTCCTTATTTTAAAAGAAGAAAAGGAGGCTCTGAGAGGTTAAAGAGTTTGATCAGGTCTCACAGAGCTAGTAAGTAATAGAGCAGGGAACCAAATTGAGACCTGTATCCATATTCTTTCCAAAACTAACCACTCTCACTTCTTCCAAAATTCTTCCTCCTATCTTTCCTAGATTAATTAATAATACCACGATTTATTCTATTTTCCAAACCAAAAAATTAGTCATTTACCACTCTTCCTCTTCCCTTATGTCTACCCCTTTTCCTCTGCCTGACTGGTCACCAGCTCTTGTCAAGTCCACCACCTTCAAACAGTGTGATATTCACCTGCCTTGTCTGTTTCCACTGTGACTACTGTATTTGGGGCTGTCATATTGCCTATTAACTACTGAGTGGTATCCCTGTCATTGCTGTTTTCTGGAAACGGTCCATTCTCCTTTCTGCTATTAAGGTGATCTCTCTATGATGTGCCATTTCCTCTCCAGTGGCACAGGAGACCCTCCGCAGTGCGCCCCCAGCCTTGTCCCCAGTCTCAACTCCTGCCTTATGTCTCACTCACTTTGCTCACAATGTTGCAAACTAACATCCTCTTCTTCTCCTTATTCCCCTGAATCCGTTACAAACATTTCGTCCCCTCTGCAACCTTTCTCAGCCTTCTCACCTCTCCCTAAACAGAACTCAAGGCTTCATAATTTTCCAGTCTCTGATGCTTTATGTGACAAAAATTTATAGTCACCGAAGTGTTACTTAAATAAGAGGGCTAAACGATTGTGCATAAATGTTTTCAAATATATTTCTTCAAATAATCGCCCAAAAATAACCCTAATCTATGAAGGCACAAAGAATATAGAGTTCTGATACCTTACTGGGATAGAGCATTAAATGTTTCAGGAAATTCTGACCAGTAATTATAACAGCTTTAAAATTTTAAATCAAATTTCTTCCAGAATGACCCTTTGGAAGGAGTGTGTTAATGAGTCTAATTTATCAACTTTTGCAATAAATCAAATCATATCGTAGCTGGCAGTACCAATTCTGCTTTATAGAAAGCATTACATCCTTTCTTCAGAGAGTAAATATATATGAGATAATGAACATAAAACACTTCCTAAATGTTAGACAAATAAGGAAATTAGAGTGCCTCTGTATAAAAAGAATGGATTTAATTCAAAAGCAAAACTACTACTTAAAATGTTTAAAATTGAAACTAATAAGGCACTAAACACATACAGCTGTTTCTCTATTTAAAAAAACTAGAACGGAATTTTTTGGTCTTAAATAAGTATTTTAAAGACATAGGAACACTTAAACACTCTTATTCAAACAATAATTGTTTTCCAAACATTAGTTTAAGAAATAAGGCCTCTCTAGATTTTTTTCAAGTCTTTGTGTGTTTTGCAGTTATTAGATCTCTCATTTCCCTTCCCACTGGTCCCTCTGGCCAAATTATGCTCATGTCAGGACCCAAGAGAAAATTCTCTCCCTGGCCCTCCCCCACATGTGCACATAGGGAAAGAGAGTTAACTTCTCACCAGACTGCAGTTCCATTGCATTTATAGACATCATTATCATAGCTGTTGCTTTTGATTATCACCATTTATCTGCCAAATGTGTAGCTCTTTCTCCTGCTAGACGATAGCTCCATGCAGAGAAAGACCAGTCTACTGTTAGGCAACAGAAACATAATTAAATATAAAACTTCCAAGGTATGGTAGAAGAGCAGCAAACTGCAGAATACAAATGGATTGTAGTACTATTCCTTAACTCACGGAAAAATCACAGCAGTAACTTTACCCTGTTGCCGGAGCTTACAAGTGTAAAAATCCTTGCAGTAACAGAGACAATTGAGGAGTGTTTGTCAGAAATACTCATAAGTATGCTTAAGAAAGACAGGTACCATAACATCGGAATAAACTGTGGACCTGTTTCTGCTGTACCCTGCAAGCTTAGAGATTGAAGTATTTCCTTGAAGAGTGTACAGCTGTGCTTAACCTTGAGCTATTTTTCTCAGCCTGAGGCAGCAGAAAAAGCCTGATGTGTCCTTCTGAGGACAAAGTAGATGTAATGTCCTCTGTAAAGGGGAGGACATTTGGTTAAGAAAGTGCTAAGATACTGCTTAACTCCTTTGGGCTCAACAAAGCAAACTATGCATTTTGACAATGCCGATGTCTCTTCCCTGGCCAGAAAAAGAACCAGAATGCTTCGAAGAACCAGTGAGCGTACCCTAGGACAAAGATCTCTTCTTGGGTCCTGAGATCTTTTGAAAATCTGATGGAAAAAAATTATATAATCTGTTAACCAAAAAAAGACATGGGCACACTTATTTTCTTTAAATGTCATGGGATTCCAGGGTCTCCGGAAGCCCATCCATCAATGCAAGAGTAAATTCCCCTGCGGAAGTCAGAAGCAGCCCCAGTAGAAGCAGCCAGACTGGTAGGCTTCAGGAATAATAACAGCAAAAATGACTTCTGGAGGCTAGATAGAGTCTTTCGGAGCCTGAGTCCTGGGCGGCTGAGCCTAGGCAGTTGGCTACTGACCAAGTGACCGCCAGGTGCTAAAAGCACTTTGAGACTCTAAGCCAGAGGCAAACAGACCTAGAGCTACCTGAAATGAGCCTGAGGCAGGAGGTCCAGAGCAGTAGCTGCCCGCTCTGACGGTCTGTTTGAATGGGATTGCCTTGAGGCTGTGCCTAGGCCCATGAATGAGAATGGCTCTTCTTTACTTTCCCTTTCAGACTTCTTTGAAGAGACTTCAGGGAGGGAGTTCAAATCTTTGAAACTAGTGTTTTTATAGCTAATAGCTCCTGTTGACAATCTCATGAGAAAGCTAAGCAGGTGATGATATTAGTCAGGGTTTTCCAAAGAAACAGAACCAATAGGCTATATCTGCATATATCTAGATAGATGGAGAAAGCGGGAAGCAGAGAGTTTCTTATAAGAAATTAGCTGATGCATTTATGGAAGCTGAGAAGTCCCAAGATCTTCAGTCTGCAAACAGAAAACTTCACAAGAGACGATGGAATAGTTAGGATCTGAGTCTGCAGGCCTCAGAACCAGGAAAGCTGATATGTAAATTCTAGTCTAAGTCCCACTCCAAGGGCCAGAGAAAAACTGATATCCCAGCTCAAAAAGAGGCAGGGAGAGCAAATTCTCCCTGACTCAGCCTTTCTGTTCTATGCAGACCTTCAGCAGATTGGATGGGGCCCACCCACATTCAGGAGAGTAATCTGTCTTAGTCTGCCGATTTAAACATTAATCTTACCCAGAAACATCCAGAATAATGCTTTAACAATATCTGGTGATCTAGTCAATTTGATACATAAAATTAACCAACCAGGGATGGCCAAAGACACTTTTAGGGGAATACAACCACAGTCCAGAGCATAACAAAAAAGACTTCAGATGCTATTTGTATTGTAAATGTGGTTAACAAAAGCCGTCAAGAGGACATATTGATACTATACTATTCCTCTCTACTGTAAGCAAACTAAAACCACTTAAAAGTATGAATTGTTTCTCAGATCTTATTGCATAATATTAGCAAAAATATTTTCTTTTTATATTTGATTTAAGAAAAGGTATGTATTGAATATCTATCAAGAATACATTGCAATGTCTGCCCTGCTGATCATGCTTTTTGTAAAGGGTTGTTTTTATTTGTTCTAGTTTACTTCTGAGCCATTGTGAGGGTTTAGGGGGTTACATAGTATTTACTTTGGCAGAAGTGGCCTAACTTTTGCAAAAACGTGAATGTAATATTAACCCACCATGAGTGATTTTATAGTATTTTAGTCTTCTTGTTTATTTATGAGTTTCAGGCCCTAGAATTTGGTCAAATGGCGATCACCCATGTTAATGAAGAGGAGTAAATTCTTTTTTAAATAAAGATATTGATATACAATCTTATGAAGGTTTCACATGAACAACATTGTAGTTTCAACATTCACCTGTATTATCAAGTCCTCACTTCATACCCCATTGCAGTCAGTCTATCAGTGTAGTAAGATGCCATAGAGTCACTTCTTGTGAAAAGGAGTAATTTCAATGGCAGGAATAATCTCAAAGCATACTAAGCATAGTTTATTTGATTTTAGATGTTCTCTATGTTTGAGTTTCACATCATACTTTCCTTTGTTTTGTCGACACACACCATGCCCTTCATGATCAACTGTCAATTGCACAATGGAGGGAAACTCAGACCCTAAAACCTTACTTACTATTTGGATATCAAATTTTAAAAGGAGTTGTAGATAATTCAGAAAGTAAATAAAGTTTATGTATTTAAAACTGAACATATACAGTAAATCCAGCTTAAGAAAAATGCTGGCAATGACTTTAGTAGACAGAGACCATAGGCGCAGAAGGGAGCAGGAACATTCTCATCCACTTTAACTGTAAACTTCCTCACCTGTATTGACTCTAATGCACTTTGGTTCACTGCCATGCAAGACTTTAATGGCAGAAGAGAAGAGGACAGTATTTTTTTTAAGTAATGATTTAAGGAAAATCCTCTGAGGCCCATTTCCATTAGGCTCTGAAGACCTAAGGCAAAAAAGGAAAGAGGATTGTCATATCTAATAAGAAAATTTATTTCAATGAACATCTATAGATAGTTAATTATTTATTGGAACACCTCTGCTTTTCTTACAGAAAGTTCAGGTGTGGGGGAAGCATGAGAGCATACCATCAATTAGGGGAAACTCTGAGATGGTCTCCAGCACATGGTTCTTTTTTAAGCATGCTTGTGCTTTCTTTCCCAACCTCTACATTTCTCTGTTACCTCTTCCTGAACAGTTTTTCCTCCTCCTTTTCCTCCAAAGCCCAATTCCCTTTGACTTTTAAGCCATGGTGATTCTTTCCCAGGTAACACCCATGCTGTCTCTTTTTTGTTATGACATCTTGTAAGGAAATCCCTCATCTACCAAGTTTTCTTTCTCTGTACTATCTTCGTCCTAATTCCTTTCCCAACGTCCACACTTCCTGTGGTTGTGCCTCTGCGAGTTTCCAGCTGCTGGGACCTGGTTCTTCAATTCTGCCTCAATCGTGACCCCTCAGCCTGACTTCTCAAGAGTCACTGTCCAGACTGTAGTCTTTTAACTACTGATGAGGTGAAATGAAGAAAGGGGAGCAAGAAAAGTAAGGGAACACAAAAGCAAAAATACAAATTTACAGCAAGTTCATTCAATACTGGCTGTGCATCCCAGGACAGGGGAGCTTGGAATAGGTCACAACATCCAGAAATCATTCTGACAGAGTAACATCAGTCATGACTCACAGACAGGGCCTGGCGCCAAGTCTGTGGCACCAATTTGTATCCCCCTTTAGGGCCCCTGACTCCTGATACAATCACTGATGTAGGGTGTGTAGTGTCAGCCACAATTAACACCCATGCTCACCTTTGAATCCCAGGCACTGGACTCTAGTAATAGAGATTCTTCTTTCTCAAAGATTAAAACTAATTATGCTTAAGGAATATTATCTATAAAACCCTCACCATTTGGGCTAGAATGAGGCCAGTATGAATTGGACGATTTTTAACTTGATGACAACAATTTAAGACAAATTAATTTCATCTTCTCAGAAGTGTCTCTGTTTGTTTTTAAACAGAAAAGCTCAGGGAGAAAAAAATTCAGAACTTTATGGACTGTGAATTTTTTATTCATGAATCACTGTAACTGAGTGTGGCTTTGTATTTCCTAAACTGAAGAGAATTTTGAAGCAGTGACTAAGAAAAAACAGATTGCAAAGCAGGCATTGTATCAGTGGAATTCCAGGGTGGTAGTGAAAAACAACACCGTGACTGGTTACAGAGTCAGATTGTTTTTCCACCAAAATTCTCTTTTATGAGCTCTGTCAATCAAGAAAACTCCATTCATCTTTTAAAAGTTAGATGGCCTCTAAGAGTTCAGTCTCCTTAACATTCCCATCTTTTTCATCAAATAGTGGGTCTTGCATATCTGGATAAGATTTAACCTCCATAGCATCACATGGGGTCTAATATACAAAATCACTTTTACCAGGACATCCCTAAATGGAAGGAAACTTCTAAAATATTAACTTATAGAATGCATAAGTATGATATTCATGTTTCCAAAATGGATAATCTTAAATGTGAGGTATTTTGAAAACGCAGTATACTATAACTAACCTGAGGGTCCCCGAGTTTGCAAGACTTTGGAGATCCCCTTAGTTTAATATTCAAATGAAAACCATTTGACTCTCCATCTTGCATGATTTCAGACACCCATGTCCCTCTCATACTCCCCTTTCTTAATTTTACAGAGACCTTGGAGAATACTTGCACATTCTACTGGCTACTCCTGGGTCTCACTATTCATTTCTTGCTCTTTCATAAATCATTTTCTTTGTAGCTGGCCAACTCATAGAATTCAAGGACTGATGACATGTCTAGGAAGGATGCTATGCCTTCACGTTAGCCTCAGAGCAAGAAACAGCTATGCTCACATCATGCATGCAATACAACTGTGGTCAAAGAACCATCTCACAATTTCCCTCAGCAAAGCTTAATCCAGGCTTCACTAATTAATAAAGCTTAGGTGAAAATTTAGGTGTAAATAAAGGAATGAGAACAATCAAAAAAAATTAAGAGCAGATATTATCAGAGCTCCTAAAGTTCACAGGCCATGCCATTCCATGAGAAGCTTTCTATTTGTGATCTCCTTCCTCTCCCCCAGTCCTTTCATTCTGTCTTTTATTCTCTCATTATCTCCCAATGACCCTTGTCTTCTATTCCTATCATCTACCACTCAGAGGAGGCAGAGCCAGCTTGCTGAACGATCTGTTGGAGTTGCCTGCTTCCTCAATGAACACTGTCTTTCTCACTATTTACCACAGCAAAATTTTCTTCTTTGTGCAAAGATATACTCTAGACTTTGCCTTTTCGTGAGCAGTAGTCCTGTTAAGGTGATTTTTTCCAACAAAAGGAGAGTCTCCAGTCAAAACTGAATCATGCTGCCCTCCAATCTCCCCTCACCATAGAATTCATAAATAGTTACAATTTTTAAAATGTAGTCCCACTGCACATATTAAATCAGTGTATGAAAAAGTGCTGTTGGAGCTCAAATGTATTAGACATGTCTATTTTCAAAGGAAGAGACGGAGAGAAAGAAGGAAAAACAGAGAGAAAGGGAGGGCAATAGTTCTAGGGCTGGAAAAGAAAAGGAAACATAGCAAACAAAGGACACAGTGTTTTGCAAAATACAATTGGAACTTTGGTGTTCTATATACTATTAGGAAATTTCAGGGTATTGTGTGTGTGTGTGTGTGTGTGTGTGTGTGTGTGTGTGTGCGTGTATGCATGTGGTTATCTTCGTTGTGGTATATATCAAGCTATTTCTAATTCCGTAGGATATTAAACATAACAGTGAAACCATATCTTTATGTCTTTAACAATTATACTTTTCAATAAATATAAGAAACTCTCACAAATTTCTGTACAGTGAAATATCAAAAGTAACAGCAGGCCTTCTTTTTTTTCTTTTCTAGCTTAGAAGCAGAGCAGAAGTCGGCAGAAGAGAGAATCTCTATCCTGATATTCTCCAACTGCCTGCTCCAGCTTTCTGTGTAACTCCAGGGCCATTTTGCCAACTTAACCCCCTATCATAGGCAGGGCATTTGTTCCAAAGTTGCAGAACAGGAGCAAAGCAAGCTTGCAGGAGATTGAATTATCCAGTTTCTAAACATAGATAGGAGGTGAGAGTAAAGTATCACACCCACACTAAAGGCAGCTTAGTATTTGATGCCATCCACCCTAAGGAACTAAACTTCTTTATGTTTACAACACTCCCTCTGTTCCCCATGCCTCCTCCACTAACCCGGTCTCCTGCCCCGGACACTTTACAGACACATCACATCTAAATATTTACAAGTTAGGAAGAAATAGGAGAAATTTTAATGACTGCTGTAACACAGGCAAGGATTGCCTCCCATGACTGACATCGTGGCCATTAGGGGCAGGAATTCCTGTCAGAGATAAGCATGTGAGGGTTTGTTAAACTCAGATTTTAAAAGTTTGAAACAATAAACATGATTTCCTTAAAATCATCTCCATACTTGCCACAAATAAACATAACGAATTTATTCGGAGGAAAGTTTCTTCGTCACAGTGCTATGTCATACCATCATCCAGATCACAGACTCCTAGAACTGGGAGGGAAGGCTCAATGCTCAGATGAAAAGTGAGGATCAGAGACAACCAGCCATTTGTGCCAGCCACTCAAATGGCAAGTTCCCCGGGCTAAAACTCAGGCCCTCAGATTCCTAAGTCAGTACTTTTACATGTACCAGTGATCCTCAAATGTTGGTACCTGAGAATCACCAGTGATGCTCTTTAAAAAATGCCGACTCCTGATCCCATCCTCAAGGCATCCTGTTTGGGAGAGCAAGACTGGGACTTGGGAATCTTTGTTTCTACTGAGCTCCCCCTGGATTCACATGCAAGTGGACCACACTCTGGAAAATGCACTACGCCGTCCAGCCGCTGCTGAAAGAAGCACCAAATCTGGCTCATGATATTCAGACCTATTTGCATTCTTCTCCTTGGTTACCCTTTCTCCCATTTCTCCCTTCACCAACAGGCTCAGGATTAAGACTAATGAGTCAATAAATGCCATGTTGAAACCCTCCATGCATTATAAAGGCTATGCAGTATTTTGTCTGCAGGTGGGTGTAGAAAGGACAGTCTCCCACAGAAGGAGGTGCTACATTTTTTATGGAGTTGTACAGGTAACGCATGAATATACGTTCATTGAACAATTGAAACAGTGCAGAAAAATATAAATTAAAATCAAGTCCTACCTGTATCTCTGGCCTAATCTCATCTTCTACTCAAGGTTATTCACTGTTAACTGTTGGGTATATATCCTTTAGATTTTTCTACACATTTACATACATAGATACATAGGTATGTGTGTACGTTTTGCCCTTTAACTTTTGGGAAGTTCTGCTTGTAAAATGATCTTGACAGTTTTTTTTTTTCATCATTATAGGTGACAGAGGATACTGTCACCAGCACAGAAGCGATCAAACTTAAATCAAGGACATCTCAGGATGCGTCACTGCTACTGGTAATCAGAGCACCTGCCCTTCATGTTTTTAAAAATGAAGGCTTCCTGGAACTCACTCATCTCCTCAAATACACTTTGGTCAATCAGTGGTGGTCCTTAGCCATGTAAAAAAATATCTGTGAGGGTGCTAAAGGAAGAGGAGAGAGTCGGTAGTCGTATCATGTAAACTCGTGAATACTATCATAGATTTCTCATGCAAACACAAGATGCTAAATTAATTCAACTCCCAGTTAGCCCTGCATGACTGAGAACCTGCTCCTGTGAGAGAGGTTTTGTGGGGTGTGGCTGAGGGTACAATAGGGAATGCCTCTGTGTCTTCATAAAAAATGTACAGAATTCATTCTGCCTTCTCACCTTCCAGACCTCACAACCCAGCCTTTACCTCCAGCATCCAACTGAAATGGCTCTTGTCGAGGTCACTTGGGACTCCTAATCGCTGAACCTCATTCTCCTGACTTCTGCAGCGGTGTTTGGTTGGCCATTCTGCCTTTTGCAAAGATTTCCCCTCCCTTCTCTCTCTCTGGTTCTGGTAGCTACTCTGAAAATGAGCAGTCGTTCTCCATCTTTACAGTTGCTCTTAAAAATTCATCTACCTCAGGATTCCACTCTAGGAGTGTTTTTATTCTTGCTCTGTATCCATTTGATGGACCTCACAAAGCCCCACAGCCTCAGCAATGACCCCTAAATCTTCGTCTACAGCTCTGTCTTACACTGAGCTGAGGGTTCACTCTGTTCATAGCATCTGGCAACTCAAATGGAGTATCTAACAGCAAACTGGCATCTCCCTCCCCATCTGTCCACCAAGACTCTTCCCCTTACCCTACATATTACTCATATCAGTTCAAGATAAAATAATATATGAGTTCCCTGAATTAGAAACTTAATCATTATTCATCATTCCTCCTTTTCCCTTATTTTTTTTTGTTTTGGTATCATTCATGTACAATTACATGAGCAACATTATGGTTACTAGACCCCCTATTATTAAGTCCCTGCCACATACCCCATTACAGTCACTGTCCATCAGCGTAGTAAGATGCTGTAGAGTCACTACTCATCTTCTCTGTGTTATACTGCCTTCCCCGTGTCCCCCCCCCCATATTATACGTGCTAATCATAATGCCCCTTTTCCCCTTATCCCTCCCTTCCCATCCTCCCCTACCCCTCCCTTTTGGTAACCGCTAGTCCCTTCTTGGAGTCTGTGCATCTGTTGCTCTTTTGTTCCTTCATTTTTGCTTCATTGTTATACTCCACAAATGAGGGAAATCATTTGGCACTTGTCTTTCTCTGCCCGACTTATTTCACTGAGCATAATACCCTCTAGCTTCATCCATGTTGTTGCAAATGGCAGGATTTGTTTCTTTCTTATGTATATGTACCACCTCTTCTTTATTCATTCATCTACTGATGGACACTTAGGTTGCTTCCCATATCTTGGCTATTGTAAATAGTACTGTGATAAACATAGGAGTGCATCTGTCTCTTTGAATCTTAGAAATTGTTTTCTTTGGGTAAATTCCTAGAAGTGGAATTCCTGGGTCAAATGGTATTTCTATTTTTAGTTTTTTGAGGAACCTCCATATTGCTCTCCACAATGTTTGAATATTTTAATTTACATTCCCACCAACAGTGTAGGAGAGTTCCCTTTCTTGGTATCTTCACCAGCATTTGTTGTTCCTAGTCTTTTCAATGTTGGCCATCCTAACTGGTGTGAGGTGATACCTCATTATGGTTTTAATTTGCATTTCTCTGCTATTTAGAGATGTGGAGCATCTTTTCATGTGCCTGTTGGCCATATGAATTTCTTCGTTGGAGAAGCATATGTTCATATCCTCCACCCATTTTTTTAATCAGGTTATTTGCTTTTTTGGTGTTGAGGTGTGTGAGTTCTTTATATATTTTGGATGTTAACCCCTTGTCAGATAAGTCATTTACAAATATATTCTCCCATACTGTAGGATACCTTTTTGTTCTGCAGATGGTGTCCTTTGCTGTACAGAAACTTTTTAGCTTGATGTAGTCTCATTTGTTCATTTTTGCTTTAGTTTCCCTTGCACAAGGAGATGCATTCAGGAAAAAGTTGCTCATGTTTATATTCAAGAGATCTTTGCCTATGTTTTCATCTAAGAGTTTTATGATTTCATGACTTACATTCAGGTCTTTGATCCATTTTGAGTTTACTTTTATGTATGGGGTTAGGCAATAATCCAGTTTCATTCTCTTGCATGTAGCTGTCCGGTTTTGCCAATACCAGTTGTTGAAGAGGCTGTCATTTCTCCATTGTATATCCATGGCTCCTTTATCATATATTAATTGACCATATATGCTTGGGTTTATATCTGGGCTCTTTAGTCTGTTCCACTGGTCTATGGGTGTGTTCTTGTGCCAATACCAAATTGTCTTGAATACTATGTCTTTGTAGTAGAGCTTGAAATCAGGGAGCATAATTCCCCCAGCTTTATTCTTTCCTCTCAGGATTGCTTTGGCTATTCGGGGTCTTTTGTGGTTCCATATGAATTTTAGAACTATTTGTTCTAGTTTATTGAAGAATGCTCAAACCCAAGCATTTTATACCAAAAATGTTCATATCTCTGAAACACATTACCACGTGTCACTCCACACTTAATAATGTTAAGTGGTTTCCCATAACCTACAGGATATACATTTTTAATCCTTTAGATACTTTCTAACCCTGCCCCAACCTACATTTCCAGCATTATCTCTGGTCACAATATCTCAGCAACTTCCCCAAAACACATTAGCTTCTTCATCTATGTTTCTGACCATATGGTTCCCTCAGACCAGGGTGAATGCTGTCAACAACTCATTCAGTCTATAAAATAAAGGCTTTCTCCTCTGAAATCCATGACTGGCAACACATCTCCACAACCTCCTTAAAGGTACTCACCCTTTTCTATGCTGCCCCTTTGCATCAGCCTTCATTCACATAATCTTCAAATATCAAGGAAGTAAACATCCACACAGTATGTTGTAAGAACATCATTTCTAAACCTTACTACTCCAAGAAACCTCCTAATCTACAACTCTGCATCAACTTCCAGCAGATAGAACAGTGCCTTGTTTACAATAGGTTCTCAACTGGTGTTTGTTGTTAAATGAATGGATGAATGAAACATATATTTCCAATAAACAATAGCCCTACATGGAAATTATCTTATTTCTTATGAAGTTGGTAACTAGAAAGCCACAGCTCTGAACCCTATTACCAGCTCTGAGCCCTATCCTCTAGAATTTGTTCATTCATTCATCCTCTTATTTATGCACATATTCAATAACTATTCAGTATCTCGCAGTACCAGGCATGGCTCTAGGTCCCAGGGACACAGCAGTGAACAAGAAAGACAAAAGGCCTGATCTACAATTTACATTCATGTGGGAAAAAAAACAACTTTAGACAAATACATAAATAGAATATATGGCATTCCAGTCAGTGATGAAGTTTAGGGAGGAAAATAAAGCTGAAAAGGGGATAGAAAGTATAGTTAACGGTTTGAGGGAGACAATTCTAAATAGAGAAGTCAAGAAATGCCTAGGGTGGCATAATTCTAGACTGTAAACCAGGGGTGGCTTCTCACACAATCTAGGGGAAAGGGGATACCAAACCTACCTTCCCAGTCCCTTCTCAGAAGAATAAAAAATGGGGAAATACAGTATATAACGGTGTGGTAAACAAAGAAGCCTACAGCATACCAACACGTGGTATAGATTAGGAGTGAGACAGAAATGTTGTCAACCTGGGCATACAGTTAGAAGTCCATACACTTGGGAGAACCTCTAGACTTTATAAGAAAGAGAAAGCTTGAAGCTCTAGGGCCTTGGGGGAACTCTGAAGAAGTTACCAGAGACAGGCTTGGACTGAATTCTTTAGTCAGGGTGAGGCAGGGGAGGCTTGGTGGCACGGAAAATCAGAAGTAGCCCAGGGTTAAGAGTTATGGAATGAGAAATGAAATGGGCGGTAAGCTGAGGCAGGATGCCTTTAAGAGTAATATTTCAAGTGTTTGTTTATTTGTCTCTTTTTCTCCTTCATGGGAGACATGGAACTCGTTACAAACTATTTCCAACTTCATGATCCTGACGATTTTACATAACTGATTTTATATATTCCATTTTTTAAAATTGTGTCACCAATTTTTACCACGTAAGGCCAATGTGTATCTTTAGGAAACACTATTTCCAGAATTATTTGCATGATGGCATTTAGTTACAACTAGCAAAAATCATTTGAAAGGAAAGGGGATGTTGTAATAAAGAAACTTTCATTCTCTAACAAAATTTGGATCTTTTAAATACCATATTTAATTGTTTTGTTGACATTCTGGAAGGTTTCTCTGGGCTTCCCTAACCTTATAAGTAATTGGCAGCAATTACTACTAGAAGCACCATTGCTAAAACTGCCCCCAAAGGCAGGACTCTTACAGGAATTGTCAAGTTAATCTTATTTTTAATGGATTTAGTAAGTGATGAAAACTACAGATATCCTGTTATTTTATAATTCCTTTTACTATTACCTAGGTTGTAAATTTCTTCTGGGAATAAAGTGTTATAAATTCACAGGTTTGAACACTGATTCCTCCCATCCTAGAATGAGAGCTAATATTTGTGAATGGTGTCACTTGGAATGATAGATTGCTAAAAGCAAGGCAGAACATTTATAAAGAAAAGAGAGAGGAGAGAGAGAAAAGAGAGAGGCTAGGAGATTTTTGTACAACTTACCTCATTTATCTCATTCCTTAAGTTGGTAAGAAGCAAACAACTTAGTGCTAGACAGAGAAATGTTTTCCCTCTTTCTATACCTGTCGAACTGTAGGCTAGAGAATGAAGCATCTAATCAAAGGGAGAAGCCAGGGCCTAGTAATGATCCAGAAAGCCATCACACCTGCCCAGGAAGCAGGCAGGGACTGCACACGCTGCTGCTTAGGCCCCTTGCTCCTCATTCTGACAGATACTCCAACTTGCCTCCACCAGACCCTGACCGACTCCCGACAGAGATCAGAGAAAAGGACAGAGGGAGGGGAATCCATGGCTCAGACAATTTTCTATCATGCAGCTAGCTTTTTCTTACTGATGATACTGGTACATAGCACCCAAATGCTTTGCCTGAATTCTGACAACTTCTTACCGAGTGTCTCTGCCTAATCCCTGATCCCTCGTCCATTATTTCTGCCTGAGGTAGAAATCTCTGTGACAGTGCTGGAAGAGTACTGTTGAGTACGAGACAGCTGGAGCTGGGCCATTCTGGCTCACAAAAACAGACTGTTAAAATTTCAGGTCCTTTTTAAGCCCATTAGTCTCACTTTGGTAGCTTGAACTGGCCGTGATAGGAGATTTACATGGGGGCTATTGGCTCGCACCTTCAATTCTCCTCTCCTTCAGCCCCATCTCCTGCTGCCTCCGAAAGCCCCCCATCACTGCTTCTAACTCACACCTGATTTAACCTGGAGAACTTGCATAGTGAGCCTTCTTCATCTGACTTCCACAGCTGTATCATTCTGCCCACCTGACCCCTTCTGTCTGCAGGTTCTCAGTCCTGCCCCATTTAACCTACCCTATCCTTCTGTTGTCCATACTTAGCATGGAGTATACTCTGCCAAAAGCTGCCTCAGCAGAGAACATAAATATCTCTGTCCAGAGTATGATCTAGTTCCAGAGTGTGAGGAAACCTGAGTCCACAGGTGGATTGTACAGTCACTAGTTCTCCCAACTACCCTTCCCCATTTCTAATAACTAACCGTTCTTTCTTGGAATCCCTAAAAAAGACAATATGCTATCTACTTAAGAAGGCAGTTTGGCAACATAGGTGACCATTTCAAGGAATAAAAACTATTTGGAACAGAAAAAAAAATATTTTCTCCTACTCTGCTGCCACATTATTTTCCTAAAATACAGATCTTATCATGACATAAACATGCTCAATATTTTTGATGGTTCCCTGTAGCTTACCAGCTCAAGTCTATCCATATCAGTGTTTGAGATCTGATCTGATCCCAATTTACCTTTCCAACTAGTCTTCAACTACTGGCCTTCACACAGTAATATTCAAGCCTGAAGTCATCAAGATTTTCTACAGGCATCTCGCATTTTACACACATAGTTCCCTTCATCTGGCATGTTCTTTCTCCAGACCAAATCCTAATATTCAAATTCTGTTCCTGATTTCAAGTGGCATCTCAAATTACCTTTTTACCATTAGGTATCCCTGGTCTTCTCAGATACAAGTGAGCTATAGAAGTGTGATACATATCCACTGAAAGCGATAAATTGCCACAGGCAATCCGTCTGAGTTTTTTTGGTAATTCTTTGTTTTTTTAAATGATTCTTTCTGTAATTCCTTTTCTGTGATTTCTGTTATTCCTTCAAGGCATTTAGCACTTTCTTTTTTAGATGCATGAGTCTTCACTCCTTTATCTGATTTCAAACTTTCTCTAATGCTTACACATCTTCTCACCACCCATAACCTGGATCAGAATGTTCAAATATGCTAAGTAAGTGACTGATACCAATTCAAGTTAGGAAACCACATTTTTAGCAAGACAGCAAACTGAACATTTAGGTAGCAATAAATTAACATTGGTTGTACAAAGATTTTTAAGTTATGTATTATTATTTATGTTTTATGAGCATTATGCATTATGAGCATGGATTTATAGTAATTGTTCAAATGCTTATTCTTAATGTAAAGTCATTGTAAAAAGTACTTAAAAAATATATAATTACAAAAATTGGAAACTAAAATCCATTATGCCATTCAGTAGAAGAGGAAATAGTCTGCTAAGAATTTAATAAAATGTCCTACAGTTGCTGTACATTTTTTAAGCCTTACATTATTTATTTATTTTTGCATAGCTCTCACACAATTTTGGTTAATTTTAAGTATTTTAATGTTATTTTTAAAGCTATTTTGAAGGATATTTAGCCTGCAAAAAGGGATATATTTAACATGTACAATTTGCTGGGAATTCACATATATATGTGTTCATGAATCCATCAGACTAACCAAAGTAATAAACATATTCATTACATCAAAAATTTCCTATACACTTTTGCATCCTTTTCACCCACCACCCACTTGTGTCCTAAGGTAAAAACTGATCTGGTTTTTGCCACTATAGATTACTTTGCATTTGCTAGAATTTTGAATAAATGGAACCATACAGTACAAAAAATGTACCCTTTTTTTTCTGACTTCTTTCACTCCATGTTTTTGGGTGTATCATTAGTTGGTTTCTGTTGATTGTTGAGTAGTATTTCACTGTATGGATATTTCATGGTTTAGTTATCCATTTATCTGTTGGAAATGTGGGTTCTTTTCATTATTTGGCTGCTATAAATATAGAAGCCTAAATATTTGTTTCCAAGTCTTTCTATGGACATATGCCTCATTTCTCTGAAGAGTGGAATGATTGAATCATACAAAAGGTGTATCTTCTAAAAATTTTTCAGTGGTACTGTAGAAGGTTGATAACGATCTCGATCTTGCAATTAATATTTTTATATCTCAGTGAGAAAGAATAATTAGGACTGTACAACGATAGAGAAAATAATGCAAAACTCATTTGGAATCCAGATGTACAAAATCTAGGGATTATTCACTCCTTTATATTACTAACATCCTACTCCCATTAAGAATTAAATGTGATTCCACTTAGTTTGAAATCTTCCTGTATTAAAGAACTGCACAACTAGAAATTACTCCAAAACTTGGTTAGCCAGAAGAGTCCTAAAAGAATCTTGTTTAAAAAAAAAAGAAAAAAAGGGCCCCTGAGCAGTTTGCCAGACCTACTGAATCCCCACAGACAGGGCTCTCAGACTTTATAACGAGTATCTCAGGTAATTTTGTGATCATATGGCCTAGAAAATACTGATACGGCATAACTTCCCACTTTTTAATAAATGAGGAAACTAGTCTAGAGAAGTAAAATACCGATAGTTAACAGCAGCCAGCCTGAGACTATTAATGAACTTTTCAGCATGTTACATTGATATGCCATAGTTAAGATAGTAGACAGAATAATTCAAGATTTATAAGGTACCATCTCCAGAACAAAAATAGATGATTATTCTTTAGAGAATGGCAAATTAATGTATTGTATGAGAACATCAATATTTACTCTAGGAAACATTTTCAAGGAATTAAGTAAAATTTTGAACTACATGCATCAAAAAAAATCAAACATATACTTGAAGAACACGCCTAAAAATAGAGCAAATAAAAGTAATTGCTGTATTGTTCTTTATGCATCCCTTCTGCTGCATTCTATTTTTTGAGGCAATCACAAAGTCCTTCCAGGTTTTAGAGGTGGGCAGGGCTGGGGGAGAGACAAAGGCTCCACCTCTTGACTGGGAGGGTCTGTGGGATTGGAAATATTGTTGCGATCATTTATGGAAAACACAATCCACAACAGCTAGGCTCTTACTGAATGGATCTGGGATGACTTTTAATTTGTAGCATCACTGCCAATATCTTATTTTAGTCTATATAATAAGGTATCCAAAAACCAGCTAGCATGAAATTGTAGGTTAATCTAAACAAGAAACTTAGTCGAGTGCGTTTTTAAAAAGCATGATTTTAACATAATGAAAAAGTGTGATTCAGGTTAGTCATTTGGTCACATCTCATGGGGCAATAAATGGATGCCTACTTTTGGTTACAAGTGTGTGAGTGAATAAAAGGTAGCCATAGCCACAGGGGTCTATCACCCAAACACATACATATATATGCATGTACTATATATACATATTTAAGGATATATCCACAGATAGGTATATAAAAATGTCCTGCTAATTTTAATTCAGGAATGTAATTTTTTTCAAGAAACTTTATTTTCTATCAACCTTTTTTCCATTTTCTGTGTAAGAGCCTGTGGAATACAGTAAGACGGGTTGTTCTTGCCCGTTGGCCCGAGCAGTTGGAGCTGCTGTGCGGTTCTCCGCGGGAAGCTGAGCGCTAGTAGGGAGCTGCCCAATAGGCGCACCTTTGGGCCAGTGGGCGACCTTGGACTGAGGAGCAGTAAACTAGGGAGCTGGAACCGTTCCCCCTGGACCTGGAGCACTTCATTCTTCCTGAAATTCCTCCTGGGTCAGAGTCTCTGCAGAAGCAGCAACAGATGGGGCCCCAGGGCGGGCCACGGAGACGGTACCGGGCACGCGCAAAGCGTGCAGTCCCCCCCTCCCCCGTCCACTCCCACCCCCCACCCCGTCCACCACGTGGCCCCCAGCGAGGGCGAGGAGGCTCCGCCTCGCTGCAGATACTTCGGTGTCCGCGGGGTGCGAAGGAGGGTCTGTGTCACACGTCGCGATGACCGACCGGTTTGCAGAGGGCACCTTGGGGAGGCCCTGGGGGTCAGCCCTGGGAGCAGGGGCCACCGGAAGGCAGCGCGCGGGTCTGGGTGGTGAAGTCCCCGAGGGCAGCGGCAGACAACAGGAGTAGCTCCAGCGGCGGCCGCAGACTTCAGCTTGTTGGCCAACCTTCCCGGAGGATATGACACTGACGTCAGCCAACCGGGCTTTCAACTACAGTGACACGACGTGCCCGCAGAAGCTTCTCCCTCGTTCTCCCCAGATTTATGAGGCAGCCGCATCACTTTTCCTTTTGTAGATGCTCTGATGCGTTTGGAAGTCAGGGTTGGTACCACCTAAGTGGGTTTCTGCTGTGAGGAATGTGAGGACATCCTTCTCCAGTTGGACAACATCAAGGGCTCCAGGCATTGTGAACGTTCCCTTTAAATTATAAGGGGAACCCAGAGCAACAGCGTATGGACCCCTCTCTGGGTAGCACAGAAAAACAGGAATATCATTTTTAATAAATAAAGAAAAGCATTATAGTATCAAATTAGATTGTGGTCATTTATATGCAGTGAAAATTCTGAAGAAGATGCATGAAATTATAGATCTGGAAGAACTCTCAGCTCTTTGCAGTTAAACGTCGCTGTTACAGGCTGAATTGTATCCCCTTAAAATTCATATGTTGAAGCCCTAACCCCCAGTACCTAGCATGTGAAGAAGGGGCCTTTAAAGAGGCAATTAAGTTAAAATGAGGCCAACTGGGTGAGCCCTAATCCAATCTCACTGCTGTCCTTAAAATAAGAAATTTGGGCACCCAGAGGTGCCTGGAGCACGTGGGCAGAGAGGGATAACCATGTGAAGACAGCAAGGGGGCATCTAAGGATAGAAGCCTCAGAAGAAACCAGCCCTGCTGACTGTGATCTTAAGACTTCCTTCCTCCAGAATTGTGAGAAAATAAATTTCTGTTGTTTAAGCCACCTAGTCAATAGTAGTTTGTTAACGGCAGCCTAGTAAACTAATAGATTCACTCCTTCTACTATTTAAATGCATGAACGGAATTAGATATCTCTAATATATTCCTAAAGAGTCTATCAGGAGTGTTCTGTCTGAAAATTTTAAATAAAATAGGAGAAAAGCTATTCTTTTTATAACCTTGTATTTCCCTGAATTTCCCTCCCACAGTTGTGCCGCTCATGCATTTATGTCTAAGGTCCTCTAGCCTTACGTGTTTGGGACCCTTTTATAAAAGATAGTTCTGAGTATATTCAAAGCATGTTATTACCACAGTGTTCCTAGAAAAATGCAAATATAATTTAAAACTAGATGTTTTATTATGAAGTTTAAATATCATTTTGGTTATAATTCATCTTTTAAAAAAATGAACAAAATGCAGATTAGGCTCAGAGCATTTGAGGCTTGAGTTAATAGCCATAAATGACTTTTGCGCCCCTTTGTGATCATGAATGCATTGCCCTTCTGCACATGATGATTCTACACCACATAATCATTATTTAATCATACATTGGCAGGAGAAACAAGAGCAACTACTTTGTTTCAATTTGCAAAAATAAAAAGTATGTTGGTTTGTGTCTGTATAAAATATAACTGAAATATTATAGCAGTTAAGTGAATAAATTAAACCATTTTATGAACAGTGTGACCCTGGATAAATTCCTTAAGCTAAGCCACTGTTCCCTCATCTATTAATTGGGGCTAGTAAAATGTTATCATCAAAGGATTTAAGTAGGGTTATTAAATAAGAAAACATATGCAAAACTCTTGGCAGAGTGGCTGATACATAGAAAAGATCAATAAAAGGCAGCAACTATAAGCTTTTATTACCGAAAAGCTCAGATACTGAATTCCTCCAAGCCACAGACCTTAGAGTCTGGGCCAGCATCATGCCCTAGAGAGTAAGCTCTCTATGAATATTATAGGTTGAATTAAATTGTTATAGGTTGGACTGAACTAAAATAGATATTATTTTACATTTACATAATAGTTTCTATTTCTGTTGCCTTATGAAAGTATTTTAATATTGCAAAGAAAACATTTTTATCAAATATTAAGAATTTAGCTTGGTAAAATAAAGTATATAAAGGAATAAAAATTAGTTTGGGCTTGATTTTTATACACCCAATACTTTTAAATAATATGTAGTCAGAAACCATATACTCTAAGTAGAGGTGTTTCAAAAGAAATTACTAATAATTTTGTTATATTCCAGTTTTCTTTGTTGATCAAAATATTTTTTCCTTAGCTATTTAGAGTTGATGAATTTGACTTCTGATCTTAAAAACATCAATCATTTTTTTCTGAAAAATGACAAAACATTTTGCTAATTTTCAACTTTGAAAGGTCTGAAATAAGGTCAAGGCTCAAGCTGATAGTGGCACAAGTCCGCTCAATTTAGCAAACGTGTGCTCGTTCTGTTCCTCTCTCAATGTTACAGAGAATTCATTATCTTTTTTATATTTAAAAAAAATGAAACAATAAGCCAAGAATATCAATACATCACAAACTCATAAAAGGAAAGCCTATTTTGTTTGCTTATTTCTTGCTCTTATAGTTTACCCTAACAGAGGATTTCTGGAAAGGTATGCCAGACCCATAGGGACACTGAGAATGTGGCATAATGGGGAGATCACTAGGAAGGAATTCAGGAATCCAGATTTCAGGCCTGAGTCCCCCATTTAAACTCATACCATCTCTGGTACACATCACTAAATTTTTCTTGATCTCAGCTTTCTTTTCCAGAAAATAGGGAGTATGATGTATGTGCGCCTTCCATTAAAATATGATAATGCTTTGAAAACTGGGGAACACAATTTAATGAGAAATTTTTGTCTCATATGTTGACTGCTATGGCATATATTCTTCTCTATGAAAGCAAGTATTGAGTAAGCCTATGTCACCACTAGATCTGTGAATTTAATAATGAAGTTCTAATATTTACTGTGTGCCTTTTATGTGCCATGTATTGCCTAATTACTACAAACTAAGGACCTAAAATACATTACTGCCTAATCTTTAAAATGCCACTACCAACTCACTATTCTGATTTGACAGAACAAAAACACTCAAGACCTACATATTTTGTCCACCTGTGCAGGAAAAAATTCTAGATTGGATCCAGGAAGCATTATTATTCCTATTTTACCACTGGAGCTTCTGATGCTCAGAGGTTGAGCTGCCCAAAGTCAAAGGTTAGTGACAGATATAAGCCCAGCACTTCTGGGAGACAGGTAGTGGGAGCTCCTTTTAGCCTATTGGGAAACTGAGTCTCAGGGAGGATAACGAGACTGCTCTAAGAAATTTCCCAAGAAGAAAATGGTGGAGCCACGTTTTAAATCCAAGCCAGTTGACTGCAAAACTTACATTCCACTACAACACAGTGTAAAAGGAAGCACATTAGGTAAGTGAAATGTGCTTCCTCCATCTAATAAACAGTTAAGATAAATCATTTTGTATTTTACCTTGTTCACTTTTTCTTTCCTCTGTGGCTACAAAGCCTCTCTCTGCTCTTCCACCTGTTTTAACTGGTCTCTAAAAGTCAAACCTGTTCTATTTCTTTCCAGACAGGAAGGTTTATGTAGCATTACCCTTTCAATTTTTCTGCTAGCTCTGCTTATATCGCTAAAGAGTTCAAGGATTATCTTCCTTAACAATGCCAGATCTTTGATGCGTTAGATTTAGAAGCACAGCTTCAGCATAAGGATGAATTGACAAAAACTCTTTATTGAAGTTCAAATAGGAAAACTTTGTAGCACTGCAATAATCAAGATTTTAGCCAACCCTCTTTGTTCACAATGTCCTAGGGTGTTGATATTCTTTAGCAAACCTTCTCCCTAGGAAACCTTCCTTCTTCAAATACCTTCTTTAGGTTCACTGTTGGTGCTTTAATACCTTGACTACTTTATTTCTGTTCAATGCAAACTTTTTAGTTTCTCTTTTTCTAGTCAGCACCATTGGAAACCAGATGAAAGGCTGCTTCTCACTTTGCACTGATAGTCGATCAAGATAAACCGACAAACACAAAGGTCACAGAGATGATATCGTACAAGCTATAGTAAGGTCGAGTAACCAGAAACCCGGTAACGGGGATTAGGGAAAAAATCAGCACAGATAATCTTCAGCTTCCAATGTTTGCCCTGAAAGGACTCAGTGCTAGCCTAACTATTTCCTTTGCTCTACATAAAAGAACCTTGTTCCGTTTTTGGAGCCCTTCATTATCATGAAATCAGTCATTTGAATCAAAGTCCTTTAAGGACATTTTCCATGCTGAGAGTACTGCTTTGAAAGGTGTCTAATTATCCTATAGTCCTGACAGCTACCCAGCATGCCCTAGCACTTGGCAAGTAGTTTTTCTACCTTTTGACCACAAAAGAAAATTTTGCAATGTTAAATAGTGTATTATCAGAAATATTTATCTCACTTCTTGGCCCATAAATTCTTCTATTTAACAAGAAAGACTCATAAAGGGATGCAGTCAAAGATCATAGTTAGAAGGATAGGCTTTTAGAGTCACTCAGGCACAGGTTAAATCCAAGATTGGGCACTTTCTAGCTTTGTGACCTTGAGTAGTCACTTAGCCACCCTGCAGTTTAGCTTCCTCATCTGTAAAACAGGGTAATTGTATCCACCTCACAGGCAGATTTGACCATCTTGCTTCTTTCTCTAAATAAGAGCAATGATTATCACCATCCTATGCAAAGAGTGTTAACCAAAACGAAAAAAAAAAACAATAACAATTGTTTTGTGAGGATTATTGTATAGATTACTATGATGATTAAATATTATGTGCAAAGTACTTAGCACTTGGTAAGTGCTCCACAAGCAATTATGAACTGGCCTTCAGCCAGTTTTACATGCACAACTCTTAGGTTCTTTATGGTAGATTATGTGATTACTGATGTATTGAAAGCAAATCATACACCAAATTCTGCACCACATATAGACTGATATAGTGACACATGGACACAACTCGAGTCATATAAAATATTCTTTAAGGCTTAATAAAGTCCCAGCTCTTGGTACAGTTAAGTGCTCCCTTTGACATCTTGCATGAACTATTTACTAATGTGTCATTTACAAATGTGTCATTAGAAATCCTCCCATGCCAATGGCTAGAACCATTCCATTTAGGGATCAAGTCAACATTTCTACTACGAAAGTTTTCAGATCTCTTTGAATTCTTATGCCCTGTTCATGTTTTATGCCCCCCAAAAATTCTAGGCAATCTTCATATTTTACCAGTGAGATCTCTCTGCTTACATAGATGATGTTGGTCAATAAGACACTGCTTTCACTTCTAAAAATTATTTTGCCATATAGTATGCTATTTATGAGTAATAGCTAACATTTCCAACATCTACGAATAAGCTAGATTTGGATAGTATGGATAAAGATAGCAGGAGAGCTTACATTAGTGTCCTGTAGAGCATGGGATTTCTACTTAAAAAGCTAACTGGCCAGCCCTGGTCTGCAGTTATTGAATAGAATGCTTACAGTACTGGGATATACCCTCAATCAAATAACATACACACAACACCACACTGCATATTTTAAGGTAAATGAAAGATAGAGCAATAATCAATCCGATTTAAGCATGTATTTTCTATAAACAAAAAAGGAAACACATGGAAAAATCAATGGTTATGACAATGATCACCTGAGTGAGTTTCATCTGTTGTCTCACCTTGAGCAATGTCTTCAGAATAAGGGAGCTGCTATCTGGGATTTGCCATAGGAGCCTTCCTAGCATGGAACACAGCTTTAAATGGAAACAGAATAAAGAAAGGGATGGTGGGTGAGGATAGCTGGTGTATGCAGCTAATGATGGTCATGCCGTATACTTGTTAGCTATATGTTTGGCTCTCTAAATTCTGAAAGCCCTCTGGAATAGGCTGAAAACTGGTCAAGACCCCCATAACCTCTTAAGATGGGGTAATCACAAACAGTCCATTTCTAGCTGAGGGAAAACAATTAGGTACATTGTTAACAAATGTCTTCTGTCCAAACTTGATAAGTGGCCTGATGAAGCTGAAGGGAGACAAAAAATCTGCCACTTGTTTAAGCAAGTTGCACATCCAGTGAAAAGGAAAGCAAGTATCTACAATGCTTATTTCAGACTGTGGAACCCACAAAAGTAATCTGTTTCCTAGCTGTCTTACAGTCAAATCCATTCTTTATTACCCACTATCCCCTAAAAAAGAAAAGAAAAAGGTCCCAAGTATGTGAGAGCTTCTCTGCCATTCTCTGTGTATATTTTTATAGGAAAAGATAGCCAGGGAAGTTGCGTTACATCCTGTGGTAGAGCTTTACCAAGTGGAATATTTGTTTGTATCTCTATATCTTTATTAAGTGTATCATGCAAGAGTTGTACAGAGCAAACTTGTCAATTAGGAAATAAGCTATTCTCTAAAAGCTTCTCATTTAAGTGATTCATTAGAGAATGCACATTTCAAAGGTAGAATATAAGAAAGAACATTGCCACAGAGCCACAAATCCTTTCAAGATTAGATAAAAGAAGAGGATAACATTACTGCCAAGAACATCAACCTAAATTAATTTATCTAACACACATAAAAGTTGTGAAACATATATGAAAGCTGTAACCAGGGTAATTATGCAAAAATGTACAATTAGATGATATATTTTTTAAATGTCATGGAGAAGAGAGACCTATGTAAAATATATAAAAGTTGTAACATTTTGTGGTATTGCCCACTGTATGTCATGTGCCATACACATATAACATACACACACACACACATTCACCAATCTCCTGTATTCTGGAAATAAAGAATATAGAATCTATATTCCTAGAATATACATCATTTAGGAAATCAATTCCACCTTTTCTTCTCTAGAAATCATTCTCTGAATAATTTTTTAAATCATTGTTTTATTAATAATAAATAATAATAAATAACAATACTCTTTACAATAAATAAGGGTGGTTTATTTATTCTTTGATCATGATTCTGTGGAAGCAGTGCTTCTAGATTATCTGGAAAGTGCTTCTTAAGTCAATTCTGGAGATCTAGGTTCTATCCCTTATTCAGGTTAGCCCCACTGTGGCCTGCATTTCTTCTTCTGTAGATTAATTGTGTAAACTATACTTTATCAACATTCTCTTCTAGTTTTGAAACTTATGTGTTCATGAAATAACTCAATTTCTGAAATCTCTAAAGATTCAAAAAGACATAAACAAAAATGTTTAATAAGTTAAATGAAATAATATAACGTTTTATTAAAACAAAAACTTTGAGTGAAAAAAAAACTTCTTAAACTTTTAGTAGCAAAAAACCAGCATGAAAACATAGTTAACTTTTGTCAAGCCCTATATGCATATTCTCTCTCTAGAATGTTCCCATCAAATTCCCACAGCTCACTTGAAATTTTCACTCAGCACATTTTGCACATTCTTTTCTCCTTCACTGAGTGAGGCCTCATGTATTACAAATTAATTTTCCCATTAATTGTAAACCTAATTAAGATTGTAAGGAATGAGCAGTCACTCTGCTTCAAAGAGGAAGTGTTATTTGAACCAGAATTTTAATGATGAAAAGGAGATTTCAGGCAGAAAACAGAGGGAAAGCTACTCTATGCTAAGGGAACAATGTGAACATGGGAACAAAGGTGTCAAAGAGAAAATGTTGAGAAGTCCAGTATGGCTAGTTGGAAGGAAGGGGCTAGTACAGGAGTCATATACTGTGGCCAAATTGTGAGAAGCTTTGGATTTCACATTCTGAGTCACGAAAATCAAAATATATTAATAGACAGTGAAGTGGTATGACAAGATTTTTATAGATGCTACTATAACATTGGCAGTGTGATATTGAAATAGACTGGAGTAAGAAAAGACCAGAAACAGAAGGACCATTGGTGAATATGCTGAAATTGTTTAGTGAGATTCATGAAATTCTGAAGTAGGGCAGTGGTAATAGAAATGAATAATATGTTTTAGAGAGAATGACTAGTGTCATGTGGAAGTATTAAAAATTGATTAATGAATAAATAAGTTATTTCTGCAAAGTTGAATTACTAGTTTTAAATATATCAGGAAATTCCCTCTCTTTAAATAGGAATGTTGAAATAAATTTATTCCTTCAGAATGTTTTGATTATCTTTTTCACTGAGACATGATGATTAATATGTTCTTGATTATTCAATAGATATAGATGATAATAACCCATCTGTATTATATTTATCTCTATGGAACACTAATTCTTTTTTTTGTCAATCAAATTCTATTTGATATGTAATCAATATTTATTGATAACATTAAAAAGAATGTTATGAACATTTCTAGCAGTTCACAAGAATTAAAAAAATAAAAATCTCTGTTTTGGTATTATATAGGCTCAACCTTTTTCAGGAATATAATGATTTACTGTTGATTTTTATATTGGACCTGTGATTAATTTTTTGGCACAGAATACAGGGAAAAGAAGGCCAACTACCAATAATTTAAGTATTTGCTATCCTTAGCAATATTTGCTAATCTTTATTTCATAACCAAGGAAAAAAACTGAATAAAACAAATGGGTTTGATGGTATTCCCTGAATATTAGGAAATTTGGATTATTCAAATACTCTGTAAACTGATGTTTTTCATCATTTTTAACGCTGGTAAAACCACACACCTGTAGAACAAAGGAAGCGTCACATTTTTGTAGTTTGGCAACTCCAGGAAAGAGGGAATATTTCCAAATATCTTTAGGAGGTAAGTCCCACAGTGGATTCTGACTGGCCTACCTCAGGCGATGTACTCAGACCTCTGACACATCTGGATCCTAAAGCTCACCCTAATTGTGGAGGTGTGGGGGGAGGGTAAACAGCACCTTGTGAATGACAATCCCTCTTGAAAGACATGGAATCAAGTGTGAATTCCACAAAAGAAAGTGGGGTTCTGGTAGCAGAGGAAGAAGAATAGGAAAGTGTGCTGAGCAGATAAAAAAAATCTTAACCATGGTCCAAATTCCTGGATTAGTTCATGCTTTTTCCATTTACTGATTGAGGATTCTTGAATAAATCACTCTGTTGGTCCTCAGTTTCCTTATTCAATAGAAACATTGTCTCCCTTAGATGATGGTTGTGAGATGTTAGTGACATAGTACAAGCTAAGGGCCTTGCGCAGTTCCTGTGTCCTGTCCGACATCAGTAACCTAATTAGAACAATATGTATGAGATTCACTGCTTTGCTCATAGTACTAGACAGTGAAGATAAAATAATAAGTGAGGACAATCAAAGTGACTTTAATCAAATGATTACACAAACCAATGTTGAACCGCTGCTGTTTTGTGTAGTGCTACAAAAGAGGGAATTCATACTCGAGTTCTAATAAGAAGACAGTTGGGCAAATCAGAGATTATTCCCGGGAAATCTGCCTGAGGAAGAGAATATAGGGAAATACTAGTTGAGATCTAAAGTGTGAGGAGATATTTACTAGGCAAAGCGGTCTAAGCAGAGGCGGAAGAAAGGATATGTGTAAAGGCTCTGAAAGGGGAGGAAATTCTGAGGAACCTTGCCTCTGGAGCTGGGGAGCACAGAAGAATTGACTTGGGAGAGACAGCAAGAGGGCAGACTCTGGAAGCCATGAAGCCTTTGCTAAAGTATTTACTTCTTTATCCCAAGAGCACTGGCAAGCCAGCAAAGAGTTTTCAGCAAAGGAAGTTACATGATCAAATAGTGATTTTTATCCTTTATTTCTGTTTCCCTCAAGGTGGGGGTGGATGGCATCCCTCTGGTCTGGCCTGGTCAGGCCATACTGGTTTCAGTTTGCAGTGCTATTTTTTAAAAGAAGGTTACTGAAACAAAATGTGGGTGTAGGGAGCCACAGAGTTTTGAATGAACAAGAGATATTTCATGTACACAAGACAAAACTTATAAAATTTATTTACTAAAGTAGACCTGCCTGTTAACAACAACATATGTTAAGGCTCAAAAAAAAAAAAAAAAAAGAAAGAAAGAAAGAAAGAAAAGAAAAGCCTTCCAACCATTTATCAAAAATACATGATGACCAACTAGCATGGAACTACTAGCACGGAAGACTATATAATCATGGAATTCCTGTGTATCAAATGCTAAACTCTTGCACCCTGTAGTGGGAACCTACTATTTCTACAAGAAAAAAATGTCCCATGCCTCCTGTCCACTTGGGACACAGTCCAGCCTCTAGTTCACTTTTAAACCTCTTGCTCACAGGTTATCCACTGCAAAGGTACTGGATGCCGGCCTCTGTCTCCTCTCAAAGGCCTACCCTAAAGAGACATCTCAGTCTTTCTGACCCACTCTGACCTCCTGATGAGCTTGCCAGTCATCTATGGTTTGCATACTAGCTCTTTCTAATCCCTTTATTATCTGCCTGTATATTCTCTTGACTTGATTTCAAGTAACATGATTACACATAGAAACTGTAGTGCAGCAGTATGAAGGAAACAAAAGATACAGAATGATGGATGACACAGTCAGTGATGACATTAATGTGCTAGAGAAGGGGAACCTTGGAGATGGGCAGAGGAAACAGGAGAGGGAAAAGACCGGGAGCAGGGGAAGGAAGAGAAGAGGGTGAGCGTGTACTGTGGGAGATATATATACATATATACATGAAGCACTGAGATGAACGAAATAAACTGAATTTCTGATAGTCCAAACCCTGGTTTCTTTAAGCCTGGTCTAAATTATTAGGCCATTCCTTCCTATTGGTGTCATAAAATTCGTATGGTTAGATTGATGTTTCCCAAGCCCCAGCAATTCTACCAACTTCATGGTATTTGTCATATACACCTTCCTTTAGTATGAGTTATTATTTATGTAATGCTATACATTAAACTGGTGTTACAAACATTTTTTTCTAAGAAACAATCACCTTGGAATCATGTTTGATGTGAGATTATATATATATATATATGCATTTGAAAACTATACATTTCAGATTATACTCATTGGATAAACAAATGTTCTTATGTGTACCACCTAAAATCATCTTGGGAACCTTTCCAATTATGCATGCCACCCTGCAAACCTGCGATTTGAAGCAAAGTCATAAAGCCTGCAGTAGGAACTGAAATAGAACCCACTTTTCTCAAACTAGTTTCCCTTTCCATTAGACAATAAATACACTTTAAGAGAGTGACTTCTTTGTGTATAATATATATACTACTGCTTGGAAGATTTTTGCAGAGCAAAATGACTCCTAATTGCTGGTTGTGTTAAGATTGGGATTACCGGGGAGGAGTTAAATGATTTTCCAGTATTGTCATATTTGCTTCTGTTTTCCAACTTCTTTCTACTTCTGCTTGAAATGGCTTGCAGCACTGTTTTGTTTAGAAGTAAAAGCAATTATTTAGTTCTTTGAACTTTTCTTGTGGTCCTTTTTTCAAACATTTGTTTTCATAACTACGGAAAGGCAGGTAGTTGTCTTCTATCTGGAAGCTCCAGCCACTTGGAGTGAAGCACTTGTTGAAGTCTGCCCAGTAACATACCAAGGCCACTCCATGTTCTTCCCAAATTTGTTTGCTATTGAGTAGACAAATTAATGCCCCTTCTAAAGATGTCAACATTCTAATCCCTGCAGTATGTGAATATGTAATATTATGGTTGCAAAGGGGAATTAAGATTGCAAATGGAATTAAAATTGCTAATCAGCTGTCTTTAAAATAGGGAGAGTGTCTTGGATCATCCAGGTGGACCAATGAACTCACAAAGTCCTTAAAAGAAGAAGAGGGAGGCAGAAGGGAGGGTCAAAATGATTGTACATCAGAAGGACTCAACTCATCATTACTGACTTTAAGGATGAAGGAGGCTATGAGCCAAAGAAGATGGGCAGCACCTAGAAGCCAGAAAGGGCAAAGAGAGGAATTCTCCCCGAGAACTTCTATAAGGAATGCATACCTGCCAACATTTAGTTCAGTGAGATACATCTTGGATGTATAACCTCCAAACTGTAAGATAATAAACTGTGTGTTGTTTTAAGTCGTTAAGTTTGTGGTT
Organism: Smutsia gigantea; assembly: GCA_032199065.1. Lineage (NCBI taxonomy): Eukaryota > Metazoa > Chordata > Mammalia > Pholidota > Manidae > Smutsia > Smutsia gigantea. Next base: position 66,406 of record JAVSCE010010753.1, on the reverse strand, counting down.
ATTTGTTACAGCAACGATAGGAAACGCAGTGCCTCAAATTTTACCTAGTTTTTTATTCTCCCTTGGGCATAGGTTTGGCATATTCATCCTTAACAAAGGGCACACTGAACTAAGGAAGGTAAATTTGAAGTCCTACTTTTGTATTAAAATACCTAATTCCTAAATTTACACATTAATCTAGTTTCAAAAGATTACTGATGTAAATGTCCAGTTAGCATTTTCCTTTAAAAATTAATAAAACACTTTTCAGTGGTTTCCAGTTATAAGAAAAAGGTAGGAAGGGTTTTGGAGAATTAATAAAATACTTATTTTCAGTATTTTTAAAGGCTGTTTTGCTAGGGTTCTGGATTCAAAATAAACTGTGACATTCACTAGCCATGTTTTGGGGAAATTTGACCTCCCTAAGCCTCTATTCCATCGTCTATAAAATGTAAGAGAGACAGGACCTATACAACAGGTTTGAGGAAAAGGTTTAATAAGATGATCTATGTAAAGTCCATAGTGTAGTGCCTGGTATGGAATTAAGCGTATCACATATGGTGTTAGTTATGGTTGCATTATCTTTCTGATTTTGAAAATTTGCATAACACAGAAATACAGCTTTCAAACCCTTGCCGTGTTGGCAATGTGAACTTTGCTTCTTTTTCAATCCTAATTTCTAAAGAAGCATCAATAAACCATTTTGAAAATAGCATCTCCCTCAGCAATACTTAACCCTGAGTCAACAATTCTTTTAATTATTAAATATGCATTCACTAGAGCAATTGTTTCAGAAAAGTAGAGGGTGTATGACAATGGCCTGTGGATCCTAATTAAGCTTTTATCTCTCTAAGGCGTGTCGGGGTGCATTCTTTGCGGGGCAGCCCCCGGACTCCTCTCCCCCACGGCCTCCGCAGAAAGGAGGGAGCTGCCGGTCCTCGCCGGAGCACGAGGCCTGTCCCCGGGCGGTGCCAGGTGAGCGCCGGCGCTCTGAGAGGCCGAGCTGGGACTCGCGACGGCGGCAGGTTGCTGAGCTTCTCCCTCGGCGCCCGGCGCCCTCGTGGCCTCCCGCCCGTGCGCGCCCGTGGCCCCCGGCGAGGGGACGCGCCTGGCCGGATCGGGCCAGCTGCAGGGGCGTTCACGGCGCCCTGGCCGCTCTCCCGGGTCTCCCCGCCCGCGCGCCGGCCCAGTCGCGCTTCCCCGGGCTCCGGAAAGGAAGGAGGCGTGCCCGGAGCAGGCGGGAGGGAGCCGTATAAAAGTGCTGGCGGCGCGCCGGGCCCGGCTTCGCCTGCTGCCTCCCGCCGAGCTCTTGGGCGCCGCCAGGAGCACGGGCCGCGGGGAGGGCGCTGCGCTGGCGCTACCCAATGCGGGCACTATCTGCAGCCGCTGCCCGTGCAGTACGCTGGAGCTCCAGCACAGCTAAACGGAGTCGCCCCACCGCTGCCTGGGCTGGAGCACAGCGCTGCCTTTCCTTATGAAGAAGACACAAGTGAGTAGGGCGCGCCCCGGCTCTGCCAGACAGCCGCCCGCGGAGCCCGCGGGAGCACGGCGCGCCCCGGCCCGGGCTGCGGAGGGTGCGGGGGAGGCGGGCGTGGCGCGCGAGCCCGAGCCGAGGGGTGGGAGTGAAGAGAGGGAGCGGGGGTCAGGTTTGGAGCCGCAGCCGTGAAGTTGGGAACTGTCAGTCGGGAACCGCAGCTCCTCTAAGATGGGAGGATCGGCTCTTTGGCCGGAGAGTTTAGTGTCACGGCAAGGCATGTGTTTGCACGGGAGGCATTTCTCCGCGGAGTCCGGGACATTACAAGACACGCTTGCTCCGGGGCCCAGAGTTTTGTGCAGCCCCCGGGGGGGCGCGGGGCTCGTGCGCACGGGTGCCGCCGCTCAGCCGCAGCGTCCCGCGGGGCGGAGAACCTGCCCGGCCAGCCCGGGAAGCGGTTCCCGCGGCGTTTGCCCGGTTTGCGGCTCTGGTGAGCTCCCCAGAGCTCTAGACGGGGTAATACTTCTAGACCCTAGACACCTTCTTCCATTACAAAAGAGAAAAAGGGTTTTGGTTCTTTTTTTTTTTTAATGGGCACCTCTAATGATAGTTATTGAGATAATTCCCAGGGCTGCTAAATTGTGCATTATACATAAACACTGTGGGTAGAGAACGGCCCAGGGGTACAATTAGATTTTTTTTTCCTGGAAACAAATATCTGGCTTGTTTAGAAAGGGCCACTGTACTCCCACCCACGGTTCTTTTCACCACTTGAAGTTCTTACCTTGTTTTGCTTCTTTCCCTCGGAATTTTTCTGGTTATCTGCCGCAGCTTGGGTAAAGCTGCCCTTTCAGCACCGCGGAGGTTCTGTCGGAGGTTGCAATTTCTGAAATCTGTCGAAGGAGTGGAAGTGGTGGGGGTGGGGGGGAAATCAGGGGTTTATACAAATCATCAGTATAGAATGAAGGCACCCATGTGCTGAAAATGCTTAAATAAACGACCCCTTTCGTATCATATTTTAAATCGATGTCTAGTCCTGGGAAATGTACAGCTTGATAAGGAAGTAGGAAGAATCGAGCCCCCAGTGCACCGGTGTGGATAAGGGCAGGGGGAAGGGAGATTGCCTGGCAGAAGGGAGATCGCTAGGGTAGCAGACTAAGATGAGGAGTCTCAGAGCGGCGCTGAGTCCTGGCTTGCAAGCAGGTTAGTTTACAGGCAGAGCGTCAAACGCCACACTTGGAATCACACAGTGTGCTGTTGAAATGCAAATGTTTAAGACTCGCAACGAAAGAAAAGTTTTATTGTAATTAATTGATTTGCACAAACTTTCCGCTTTGTGCAGTATGTACGCCAGCGTCAGGAACCAATTCCTTGGTAGTAGCATATGGTCGCGTGAATAGTAGTGGTGAGATCTCCTTGGAGAAACCGCTACCTCCTAGTCTAGGAAAAGAGCCTAAACCTTATTTAAACAAGAGCACCGGAGACAGGTCAGGTTAATGACCAACACTCCAAAGGGGGGCGATGTACTATCCAGTCACTTTGAGAGTCAGTAGGATTGATGATCCTTCCTTGCTTTGCGAAACGAATGTGAGTTCTGTAATCTTCTTTCTCACTTTGATTAAATGGCTGTGTAAATCGGATTACATGGAATAATTCCATTGGAAACTAGAAAGAGGTCCATCTAGCCTGAAAGGCTGTGGTGTTAGTGACTCAGTGCAGCTGACCAGGGACATTTGAGACAGCTAAGTATTTTAGAAATGTGACCTGTTTGGACCAGTTAAAGTGCAAGCCCTTTGGGGGAACTTGCTGATGTTAAAGGGCTTGCAGGCAAAGGAGGGCAGTGTCCTTGGTGAATAAAGGCATTCATTGCCTGGGATCTAATGACCTTCAAGATTTCCTTTAAGGGTACTTCTAGCAATTCCACATTCTTACCACTGAAAAAGGGGACACTGGAAATAGCAGAAGGTCAATACAATATTCCATGATAATGGGGGGGGAGGGTTGATTTTAGTTCATATCGTTAAAATTCTAATACAAAAGTTTCAAATAAATTTTCTGTGCAACTGGATGAATGAAGACTACCATAAGGAAATCAGACACTAAGAGGTAAAGATCAGTTGTTCTACTAGATCTAATGTTGTATCCTTGCCAGGGAGGAATATCTGTTCATAGTCGATAGTTTGATAGTCATTTTTGAAGATGGCATCGATACCAGATGTCTACTGTAAGTCAGATGGTTCTGTACTCTCCCATTACCCAAGATATAAAATGATAATAATGCCAATAATAAACCTTAACTTGAATTATGCAGTTCTCTAAGAATCACAGAGGCACCAGGCATTCTGGCCTTTCAGTTAAGCTAAATAAATGTGGAAATTCCATCAACAACCACTTGGGGTTTGAAAAATGATTCATTTATACAGCATGTGTGATGGACTTAAGTATTTGGAAAATAATTACACAGGCAATAGTCATGAGGGGCATTTGTAACAAATTTATTCACAGTTCTAAAGAAATGAATGAGCTTTGCATTTTTCAGATTTCTGATTGTATTCTATTCATATGTGGGTTTTAGTTTTTGAAGGGAATTTGCTCTGGCTTAGAAAAAACATCTTTCAGTGTATGATCATTGTTTTCAGTGTAACATTCTGATACACTGGTATATTAAATAATAATTGGGCGGCATATTTTGCAAGACCAATTAGAAAAGTGCTTTCAATTTAATGGGCCTGGTGCCATGTTCATTGATATACTTCTATTTTGGTTTTGAGATGGTTTGTGAGAATTTTCATGACTATTGTCAGTTTTAGAAATCCAGAGATAGGAAAAGATCATCTTGCAAATAGTGTAGAAAAGGCCATTTTAGCCATACATTAGTTATCAGAGAAGCAGCAAATAGAATGCTAGTTAGCTTTTGTTACTCCAAAGAAAATATCCCTCTTTTATCTGTATGAAGTGCATCATCAGGGTGGATGATACAGGTATATAGAAAAAATTTAACATTTATGAAAAGAGCATTTCCTAATTTTGTAGTAAAATAAAATCACTCAGTTTGGAATGTGTGCATTAAATAACTAATTTATATAGCTTTTAATTGATATATTCTGCCAAGACTTTAAAACACGAGTGCTAAGTCAGTCTTATTTCACATAAAACAAGGTGAGTGACCATATGGAAATTGGAAGGCCTGAGCCAACCCAATTAAAATCACTTCATTTTATGTATGTCTAACTGCTGATTTGAAGAAAGCAAATTGTGAGGCACATTTGTTCTTTAATGATAGGTGACTGAAATTTTTCCATCACCATACGTTAAAAAAAAAAAGTCCCTGCCGGAATACCTAAGTCTAAGTATTGGAGGATTCTTGCACGGTCCCTTGAGCCCCCTGTGTGTCCCCTTCCCCATCCATGTGCAGGAAGCACCTCAGGTATAGTGGAAAGATCCTAGGCTCTGTGAAGACTTAGATTCTAAGTCCTGTTTTATCACTGGGGAGACAGATGATTACCTTAGGCAAATTGTTGCACTTGTTGGGGTTTCTTTTTCTGCAGTGGGTACAATGATTATAAAATAAAGATTTTTCTCATGTGTGACAGTTTTAGGGACTAAACAAGATTTCATATATAGCTTTATCCCACCCAGCACAGTGGCTTACTGTCGTTACAGCGTGAATTTATTGTCCCTGCGAGGAGAATTGCCTGCCGGCTAACTTCTAAGCCAGAGAAAGCCTGGCTGTGTGGGTACGAGAAGCCTGGCCAGCAAAGCAGAGACCGAGTTTTCATAAATCTGGATGTGTGGATTCAGTACCTGCCGTTAGAGGCGGATAACTGTTCATAGACTGTACTTCACACATATCAAAGAGGAAATATTGTGAAAACAAAGGCTATATGTGGCATTAGATATGTTAAATTCTTTAACGGTTTTCTTTCAAGGTGAAAGTGAAGTAATTAGAACTGAAAATAGAAATAATGGAAATGTTATCACCATATCTGATTCACTTTCATATTTCCACCCTCTTGCTTTCTAACTTTAGACTAAAGAGACCTGGTCAGCTTTCTAACCTTGGTGCACTTGATCTTGTGAGTGAGGCGTTCATATCTGCAGGGTGGCTATTCTCTTTACCAGGCAACATGCGGTGACATTTTGTTGTTGTTGTTATGCAAGTTTGGTAGATTTTTCTTTTTCTTTTCTCGATTACCTTAATGTTCTCTTTTGTAAATTAGGGAAAGGCATTTGGCTATAAATCTCTGAGGAGTCATCTTTTATCTTTGTTTCTAGTACATGACTCACAAGCAGCTGCAGGAGACTCTGTTTTGGGTGTTAGTCACCTATGTAGACAGAACAATTTATCAAACAAATCGAGGGAACACCAGGATGCTTTTATAACATATGACGTTTTCAGTGTCATTTTGTATAGATTTTGTCTCATAGAGACCATTGACTGTAGTAGCCTTTCTGATTTGTAGATGCAGTGAGATGTTTCTGTGTTTTCACTTAATTATGGGCATACTGAAAACTGTTTACAAGGGCTAGGAGTTTGAGGTGATAGTCAGTATTCTATCTCTCCCTATTCTGTCCTGAGAAAAGGAGGTTTGGGTGGTGGTGGCGGGGGAGGGTAATTTTCTTATAATTAAACCTTATGGTTCTTTTTTTTATAAATCACAATGTGTGCCATCTAAAGAAAGACTTTTCCTTATGTGGCTGTCTTTGGCTTTGGCTACATTGTCCTATTTTTCTGGGATGCCACATTGACTTAGTTATTAGGGGATGGCGTTCTTTTATTGGCCTGAAAACTAAGTTCTATGACTTTGGGAAGGTATTTGAATCTCTCTGAGCCTCCGTTTCCACAACTGTAAAATGGGAAAATAAAACTAGGTGATTTCTAAGTTCCTTTCAGGTCCTAAAATTCTCTATTTCTAAGGTACTAGTAAAATAGAGGTTTGAGCCTGATGGGATTTGAGCTGCCTTTGGTTCTGAGATTTATGTAGGTATTGCTTAGGTGTGAATACAGTTATCACCATTGTTCTATGATTATGAACCAGCCAGTGGGATAAGCGAAGGAGACAAATTTTAGACTGCTCTGCTTGTAGCCATTTCACCTACTATTGATATTTCTCTGTAACAAGAATGATATCTACACTTTCCTGTTTTAGCAATATCCATAGTTGAAGAGGATCTCTACTTTCCCTCTTCTAATCTTTAAATTCTCTAAGTGAGGAAGAATCATAAGGCAGACGTCAGACATCCAGAGGAGATCAAGCTTACAGGACGGGGTGAGTGCCTCCCTGTGTTTGCTTGTCTTTTCTGCCCCTGCAGTGACCACTGCCTGTGGACGTGGAGTAGAAATGGTGAGAATCTGATCATAGAAAGAGCACTAGAGGGTAGAATCAGAGCAATGGGTCCAGGGCGTGGCTCTGGCTGCGCTGACCGTCCCTGAGTTTTAGTAGTCTTGGCAAGTCACGGGCAAGTTCCTGAGCCTTCAGAGCATCTCTGAATTGTGCCTGAGAGTTCATCCTAAAACAGTAGTGGAGAGGGGAGCGGTCTGCAGCTGGAGACACAGCAGCCGAAAAGGGAAGGAGCAGCCCTTCTGCCTCAGGGAGAGACTATGCCTGTGGCTGGCACTGTGCAGAGGGTCTCCTTGCTCTGGATTTTTGCAGGATCGGTACCCTCTGCAACATCAGTCGCCTACCTTCTTTCCTTAGCTTCTCTCTAGGACTGACAGCTGAGAGTTGGGATAAGCACAGTGGCAGGTGCTCTTTAGCAGTCACAAGCCATGACAGTCTTCTTCTCATTGCTGATATGAGAAAGTTCAGAGATCAGCTGGACCCTCCAGCCAAGAGACCACGGATTCCTCAGAAAATAGAGCTGTGACAATGACGACAGCTCTTTTCCTCTCAGCACCCACACAGTCTGGTGAGCTACCTACTGAAACAAAGTTCAGAACTGAGGCGATGGTCCAGGCAATTAAAACAGTAGCAGTGCAGTGACTCTCCGGGATATCCGAGGCAGGAATTCAGCACTGCGCAGGCGTGGCTGTTGCCTTGGGGCTTTGAGTGCCGCCCATTAGTATGTGGTCTTACTGGGGGCAGAGAGGTGGCCTTCTCTGTGTTCTGGGTGCACAGACTGCAGCCCCAAAATCTGGCAGTTGCCTTGCAAAGAATGCCTTTGCTCTCTAGGATGACTGTGCAAAAGGGCGGAGAAGAGAGCGAGAGCAAACCCCTGGGCCGTGAGCCTTTGAAAAAGCCAGCCTCCCCCGCCTTCACCTTTGCAGAAAGGACATCTCCGCGCGGCAGATGAGCCCCCGCGGCAGGGCTGGGAGGAAGGAGCGCAGCCGGGAGGGGGGCTTTGTGTTTGTCTTGGATACACGGGCTGTTGCCCTTTCAGAAACAGAAGTTCGTCTTCTGAACACCCTGTGAGTGCTTAGAGCATTTGCCTCTTTTTCACCTTGACACAAAATGTCTGAAAAGAGACCTTTCCATTTGAGTGCCTTTAGGAAACCCCAGGACTGAATCGCATGTCATAATGGGCTTGTTTCTTTTAAGTACAAGTGTTTGGTAGTAAACCAGGAGGCCTCTGAAAATTGAATAGTGGCTGTGTATTGTGAGGGCTTCACTTTTGCTGAGTTTTTCACTATTTATTTGGGGTCCCTTTCTCAATGCCCTCCTAAACAACTGCCTTAGGAAAACACACAGAATCCTTGATTTCCAAGAAGAGTGTAGCAAGAGAAAGTGGGTTGGGTCATAAAGGCCTTGTCCCCCTCCTGGAATGTGTTGTCCATGTGGATTGCTGTCAAAAATGTATATTCACTGCAGAACTTTGGATGGGTTCCAGGAGGAAGGGTAGAGCTGTTCGTACAAAATGGTTTCTACTGTGACCTAGAAGACCCGAGGATTGCAAAACAAACCTCAGTGGCCACACATCATTACTTATGGTTCTGTATAAACCTACAATTTCATGCCTCTGAAATAGTCAACACATTAGGGATTTCCATTTTTGATGACTAACTAAAACTTCTGTGATTGCTTTAGTTTGAATCTCAGGTGATTTTGGAAAGCTGCCCTATTTGGCTGGTCCTACCAAGAGATCTCGGATGTGTTCTGTTAGGCAGAGGGCTAGCACATGTCATCCTACTGTGTGTTAGAAAGATTATCACAGGAACTGGACATGGGTGGTGTTTTCTGCCTCTAGGTGTTCCAAAAAGGATACTGAAATGCAGGAATAATAAAGGAGTTTTTTTTTTAATGAAAAGGAGCATAATGTTTTTAATATCGGATGAAATTAATTCTATGTAGAAAAGCACAGGACTACAAAATAGGGTATATATAATCCTTCCATTGTTTTTACAACAAATTCTAACCTTTCTTTTGGTCTTACCCCTGCCTAGAAAAGTATTTTTAAAACTTTGGTACATGTTTAAAATGTACCACGACTATAGTACTTATAGTACTTAGAAAAGAGCGGACTTTATTTGCCTCCAATTGAAACTTGGATGTTTTTTATTCTTAAACAGTTCAATACACTTTTAAATCCCAAACTGACTTGACCATTTATTGTTTGTACTTTTGTACAAATGTCACACATCAATGATTCAGGTTGAAGGAATGAAATTTACAAGTGTTTGACATTTAAATGTGTAGCCATTTTAAATATTGTTTAAAATAGTCCATCATTGTTTTATTAAAATCAAATCACCCTGGTACACTTAAGAGCATGCCAGAATGGCACTTAGTAGGAAACAGTTCCAAGATTAATTAATTGGCAGAAATTTTCTTCTGGGAAGTTGGTACTATTATTTAAAACCCCATTTCACAGATGAGGAAACTAAGATAAAGTCTTTCTCCTGTCAACTCCAAGTGTTCATTCCCAAGATTAACAACCAAAGAGACAGCGGGCACAGCCCCAATGCGTTAGTGTGGCTTATTCACTACCTCAAAGAAATACATTCTCTTTATAGGAGCATAGAATAAAAAACAAATGCAACTCAGATACTCAAAACAGCTGCCAGTAATAGAATTTGGACAACAAAAATTTCACGATACCAGTTGCCCAGAATGGCTACATGCTCAATGAATACATACAGAATGGTGTGGAACGAATAAATGCCTGATGCAGGTTAAGTGCTGATAGGATTTTTAGAAGTGTTTTTCTTTTTCCTTTTTTTTTCCCCCAACGGAAGGCACATTTTTACTATTGGGTCTGTTAAACACACAGATGTTTGGGTGATGACTGGAATGCCTCCTTTGCTCACCATTTACAGTATTAATTTTCCGTGAATATGCATTGTCATTTACTGAGCAAACCTGGAGGCCATGGGAGAAAATAGAAAACATCGGATTGGTTTACAGATCAAAAGTGGTAGTGGTTCTGCCTTCAGTTAAGTGTTTCTTTCTGAATATTACTGTTCCAATTTTTAAAATGGGTATAGATATATCTGGAGATAGACTGATGGCTTAGTCACTTGCCCTTAGTAAATAATTATTCCTTCTCTGATGGAATAGTGAATCATCAAACATTACAGCAAATCCACATGCTGTAAGAAATAAATCCATTGTAATTCTTGGCTTGGGCTGTAGGGCTTGCATGAATACAGGAATTTAAAATAATCCTTAGAGATTAATGTCTTAATCTGCTTAATTTATAGATTATCTACTTTCCTAACACTTGTAAGCACTCTTAGCAAACTAAACAAAATTTTACTCCCATTTTATCTTCCCCCCCTTTCTGTGATTTTGGCCTTTACAAATGGGCCAAAAGACAAGCTGCTTAAGAAGAGGAATAGCAATTTATTGAATAAGGAAATAAGACTAGTTAGTAAATTGTTTGTTGATTACTCATCGTGGATGAGCCACTATGCCACAAACTGCACAGGTATATCTCACTTGATTCTACCAAAAAGAAGTTATGAAGGAAATATTATTAATGACGTTTTTTTAACAAATAAAGAAACTAAAGCTCAGAGGGATTAAGAAAATGTGCCTATTAAAAGTAAAAAATGCAAGTGAAGATTTTAGATTTGAAGTCAAGCTTGTTTAATTCTGAAAACGAGATTTCACCTAACTTCTGCCATAGAATGCACCCATATTTCATATACATACATACATACATACATGCATACATACACATGCAATCTGTAAGGTGTGAGCTTTTTAAAAAAAATTTGTGTGTGGACATGATGGCTTTTAATCTTATTCGGGGACTACTGAGAGTAGACGAAGCGGTGTTCCTGGGTGAGTGACAGGCGCCTCTGCCCCTCAGTACCAACCAAGAGCATAAATGGTTGTAGGCAACCCTCCCACATCCCAGAAAGCCTGGGCATGGCCACCAGCCTCTCTCACCTCCGCCTCCCTAGTCCTCAAACGCCTGCCTCTTCTGTCTGTTGTGAGGGAGATACCTTGGTGTCTTTTAAATAAAATGGTCTTTTTGTCAGCCAGAGGGCAGGTTTTAGAATATCTTTAAATTGTGTTTTGAAATAACTTCTTGGAAAAAAATGCTTCGGGGATTACTTGAATCAATTTGCTCTGACACTATTTTCATGCTGTTTTAAGACCGTTTTAAAAGTAGCTGTGATCATATTTATTTAATAATAATGTCTATGCTTATGTCTGCTTTTCAAAACTATCAGCTGTGTAAATTCTGACCTTTATTTTGTAATTACTTGTCAGTCCAACTGCATGAATAGTAAAAATTCATTACCTGCATTGACATAACAGTGTTTTTAAACAAATGGCTGTTGGAACACCTTTATCAGCAATATCACTATATAACTTACTCATCAGTGGTTTAGTGGAAATGAAACGGTTAGCTTGAAGGTCCTGGCTTTATCTGAGTGCAGGTGAAGGAGACAGCAGAGGTGTAATGAGCTGAACAGATTACAGTTAGACAGCCTGTTTTGGTTGACTAGGCACGTAATTCTCAGAGCCTCTGTCTCCCCATCGGCGCAACAGGGAGAACAGTATAGCACCTTACTCTAAGGTGGTTATGAAGATTAAATGAATAATGCAGAAAAAGCCCATAGTCCAGTACTTAGTATATAGGAAATAATGTTATTGTTCTCATTAGCATTAAACAACAGGTAAACTTATCAGTAGAGGTGAATCCTTTGCAAAGAAAAAGACTTAAATTTCAGTTTCCACTGTCCTAGTGAAAGGGAAAGTTGAACCCATTTATCCAGCTACCTCAGGCTTCAAATTCGCTTTAAACTTGAATAATTTGTTTTTCATTCCCTACTTTAACAAAAGCTGAAAAAGAGCTAAATGTGTTTAATTATAATCGCAAGACAGTTTACCTAGAGCAAAGTTACTTCTTTCTATCATGCGCCCAAGGTCACAGAACCAGCATGTGGTGGAGCTACCTTATGAATCAGGCAGTGTGGAGCCCGAGCCTGTATTCCTAAACTCCGCGCTGCACCTGGAGCTGGGGGGGGACAGAACATGACTCTTTCCCATGAATTGGTGAGTGATCTCCTATTTTCCCCTGTCCTGGGGGAGAAGGCATTTTTAGCATCAAGAGCATGGCTTTCGTGTCACAGCGCCTCGGTTCACCTTCGGCTCGTGACTCCAGCTTGCCAAGGGATCTTAGGCAAAATATTTAACCTTTCTTAGCCTGAATACCCTTTTCTGTAAAATAGAAAAATAATACTTTGCAACTCTCCTCTCTCCTTCCCTTGTCCCTCAACCCTTCTTCCTTTTCACGTTCCCTCCCTTCATTACTTTTTTAACCTAGAAATAATGTTATGTACCTGCTTTATGATTGTTACTCACAGATTTATATTATTATTAAACACATTTTTTAGACTTAGTTTGGCAGGGAAATAGGTTAACACTAGATTATGTTTGCGCAAAGTGTTTGACTCCATTGGCCCCACAGACAATTGAAGAAACATGGACTTTGGAGTTAGAATGAGACTTAAGTCCTAGCTCTGTTATTCACCAAGGCCATGTACATGTTACTTGCTTTCTTTCTTTCTCTGCCTCGACGTCCTCATATATATATAAGTAGAGTAATAGCACATAGTTGGAAGAATGCAAAGATTAAATGAGATAATACGTGGAAATTGGCTGACCCAGAACTGATGTTCCGTAAGTGGTACCTCTAATCTTTAGGGACTGGATTATACTAGGAAACAGATCAGTGTACATCAGACTATCTACTCCTTGACGGTTTGTTCTATTTGTGTGATGGCTTTAATAATTTAAAATCTGTTGTCATTGAAAAGCAGAGAGATCATGGGTAATTACAGGAAATGGGATTGTGTAACCATGAGCTGAGATCTGTAAAGGGTCTGGGTCAGGATCAGTGGCGCTCCCGCACTGCCTTGTAACTAAGGATGGTGACACACATCTTGGTGTCCTCACAAGCTGTGGGAGACACAGGTAATGAGCAGTGTTCTACAGACTGCTGTTCCATTCAGAGGCCTCAGTTCATGTTATTTTTCTAAGCCTTAAGTGATGAAAATTTCAAACTTTCTAAATTCATGAAAGTTTTCTGTTTATTAATGTCTTTCAAAATGAGCTTCCAACTACTTTATATATATTATGTATTAATAGCATTGGAGACCCACACATCTGGAGATCTTTGAACTGGATGACTTTGACTCACTTGAATCTTGTAACATTCTGCTTTTCTCATTTTAAATATGAGGTTTTTAATAGTGTCTAACTCTTCAGTTGGTGGTGAGGATTAAATAAGCCAAAAATGAGAAGGGCTAGTTCCATGCCAGATACCCAGAAAACTTAGGTAAATGCCAGCTGCTTTAAAACAAAACGTGTCTTGGAGTTTAAAACCTTTTTTTTAAAGCATATGTTAAATTTAATAAGTGTGTAGGATCAACAGTTTGAGAATGTTTCCATTTTGAATTCAGCTTTTATTTTCTTGTGGGTGCTGACTGTGTTTAGAGTTTAAGGGCTTGATTTTCCAGGTTAATCTTAGAGTAGGTTTTGTGTCAATCAAAAAAGATGCAAGTTACTTTTATCAGTCCATTTCTTCAGGTAAACAAGCATTCCATTCTTTCACAGAACATTAAACTGTTATGTTCCTTTTGATGGAGTGCTGACTTGTTCAAAGCACATGTGAAAGACAGAAAACAGCTCCTGTTTTCTGAAGTCATACAGTCTAAAGATGTTTCTAGAGGTTTCTTGACTGAATCTTTGACTTTAGCTACTTCAGTGATTAAGTTACAACCCAGAAACGTATGAAATCATTTTGGGTTCAGTTCAGAGTAGGATCTAACACAAAACTTGAACCAAGACTGTGAAACCCAGAGTGAAATCTCTTCTCAATCCTTAAAAAGGAAAAAATGTATAATTCCAATCTTTTAAAAAAAGGCACAAAGGATAATGGGACAGAAACATTGATATGTATTATTTTTGTTAGTTGCTTAGGAGGAAAGCTTGGATTGCAACAGGGCTTTAGTTTTGTATTTCTCCCTGAAAATTTGTGTCCTGGCATTTAAGGGGTAATATGGGAAAACCAGAACAAGAACTTGCTGACAACACAGGCGATTCCCGTCTTGAATTCAGCTGTGAGGTACTGATATGTGGGTTGGTGACAAGGAGGGTGATTTGGAAAGTAGGAGGAACTTTAGAACATTACTATTATACACTGATGTCAACTGGAAACACAAAAATGTACACACAACACCACCCCACACAAATATACATTGTTCAAACATAATTCTGTTAGGAGAGAGAAATTTGGGCTTGTAGGAGAGAGTGAAGACTGTGGATGAGAAAAAGATGAAAAGCAAGTTGCTTGTCATCTTTAAGGAAATAACAGAGTAAGTTGAATGGCAAATGCCAGTTGGTTTGCTAATTCAAGATGTATAGAGAGCTGAAGAGCCAGAAAGGGTTTTAGGACTATGATATGGTTGATGGTGGTGAAGAAAATGCTGATTCCACTGCCCATCAGAAGTGCGAGGTCCCAAGTGTGTTACATCCTTATCTTTCTGGATCCCTTCCGTCTGTGAGGGTTGTCATGTGAACATTTAACTTCACAGAACAGGAATGTAGATTTAGGGACGCTGAGCAAGTTACTCAGTACAACTCATTGCCTTCAAAACTGATCTGTTTGCTTCTAATTCCTTGCTTGGACTCGTATTGCTGTCATCTTCTTTTGCGTAGATGTTTTCCTTGCTGTAGAATGAACAAGACTATTATAAATATAGTAAATGGATTCTTCCTCCCCAGCTCACCCACATTCAAGATGTTTCCTTTCATATTTTCCTTCCACAGTTTGTGCTGGTTAATAGTTAGCCAGTACAGTGGGCAGGGACAGGATGTCAGGTAGTTTCGGATACTTCTGTGTATAATCTCTACCCAGAAAATGATGAAAGACAGAAATACTGGCAGTATGAGAAATTTTAGATGGTTTAGCAAAAATACTGTTTCAGTACTTTGGGGAAGAGATAAGATTAGCATTCAAAGATATATTTAAGGGTGGAGGAAGAAAGTTGGGGATTAACAAGAAATTATGTTATCGTATTTCATCTGTGATTAGAAATCACCATTTTAGTGATCCAAGGCTTTATGATACAGTGATACTACTGCTTTATGATACAGTTCTCTAAAGTAAGGTTTTGTGTACTTTTAAAAATTCACTTAAAAAGTTCATAAGTCTCTTTTGATGCCACGTTTCCAAAGTTCTGAAGTTTTTAAAGTTATGCCACCTTGTAACCTGGCCTGTTTTACTTTTTTTTTTTCAGTCAGGTAAGTTTCTCGGTTTTGGATGTGGAACTGAAAGGCTAACATTTCTGGAACCCATAAGAGCTTTCAAAGTTTTAAATAATTATGTCACAAAGAGCAAAGTCTACCTCCTGCCTCAATTTACAAACGAAAGTTCCAGAAAGTGTGTCGATTTGGCACTTCAGTCATATAGCAGCTGAAGTACATCTTTTACATTGCATTTAGCTGGATGCATCGCTTGTAGAGCCCTCTCTGCCTTTCCTGAGGTGGGGACCCCCATCCTCACTGACATGCCCAGACACTTGCTCTGCCAGCCAGGCAGTCTCCCATTCAGTTTTCCCTCCATCTTCTTTTGATTACTCTGCTTTGACGAGAAGCCCGAAGGATTATTTTACAACGGTTACCTACTCACCTTCTTTCCTGACCCACTGTGAAAGTTCCTTTCTTTCTTTTTTTTTTTTTCTGGCATTATTTAGAGTAAGGGCTTGAGGGTTTAAAGTACATTTTCTATGTTTTGCTTTTAACTGGGAATGTTAATTGATAAGCTTTCTAAGTTTTTTTTTTTTGAGGAATTTCAGAACACAGTTTACATTTACTTCATAGATGAATTCAGACCCTTTTAAAAAATAGTCACAAAGTGTGAAGCCAATATACTCACATCTTGACAGGTTGTAAAGTCTGTATTTCTGTTGTACACCTTCCTTTATTGAATCTGGAGTCTCCTCCTCCATAGCGGTATGGAGAATGCTGGGTGTAACTTCATGGCGAAAAATTGGAGTAAAAGAACTTGCCACTTAATCATGCTTATTAACATGACAATGAGATAATAGAGCCTATTTTGCAGGGAGGGGAAGTGTCATTTGAGCCAGCTCTTGTGTAGTCTGGCATGCAACTTTCTGTTTCTTGCTAACAAGTCATGTGAGCAAGGGGCAGCAATATTATGCCTGTGTTACTCTGAAGAAAAGGTAGCTGGTTTTATACTTTATTCCTTCATCAAAACTACAAATGGGTCTGGGTGACATTAAAAAAGAATTTAGTTCTATAAGTGTTTTTTTTGATTGTTGTTTTTTGGGGGGTTTTTTTGGCCTGCTTTATTCAGTAGGGATGACAGATAAGAGTCAACCAATGCTTTGGGAAGAGATAAGATTAGCATTTAAAAGCTTAACCTATGTCATCACTTTTGAACACATCTGCTTCTAAGTGAAAGCATATTGCCTGCATGTGTTTCCAGTACAGAATCACCATGAATATTTTTTTCTTTGAATGGCTGCTTTAGAAACTTTGATGATCGCAGCTCTTTGGGGAAACAGAGAAATTTACAGTTGCATATTATACTAACTTCTAAATAAGATACAGAATTGCAGACTTCTTAGAAACTTCCATTTGCCTTACTGTAGGACAGGGTCTGCATTCCAGGTCTGTGGGCTTTTTTGTTCAGTTTTTTTTTTTTTATTCCTCTGTTGGGTTAATAGGGGAACATAAGTTCACATCATAGTTAATCTAGTTCCTTTAGAAAGGGAGCTCTGGGGATTTACAGGCAGGTCAACACTTTGATAATCACACTTTGGTCAAAGCTTCCAGGAACAGCATTTTCCACTGGTTGTTTGTTTATTAAAAATGCTTATTTAGCATTTACTATAAGCAAGGTGTGTGCTAGAGGCTAGAGATACAAGAGTGATCAAAGCAGTTACTTTGTTCCTGTTCTTCATGGGACTTACAGTCTACCTCTGGTTTTGTATCCTAATTTTCCACTTTCATGGAGCTAGAAAATCATTTAAAGTTACAAAGAAAATGATTTAAACTTCAAACTGAGAAGCATTATGTAATGTCACGTTTTGGATCATTTTAGAGAATGTTGCAACATGACTCATACTTGTCGTCATTAGGATTTAGCAGCTATTGGACACAATAATGAGAAGGATGACAATGGTTTATGCCCATCAGATGAGCAAAACATCTGTGTATTCTTCATTCACTCATTTAAAAAAACATTTATGAGAGGCTGCTCTCTGCTGGGCACTGCTGTACCCACTGTGGACAGAACAGTGAGGGACTGAAAGAACGTGCCTTATGGTGCCCAAACTCATGTGTAGGAGACAGATAATAAGGAAAACAGGCGGGTGATGTTGTAATTCCACTGTGTGACTATGGACAAAATCTGCTAGGAACTGAGTCATACATTATCCAGACTTCATTGGTGCCCTGTTTCATATTCCTGAGTTTATTCTCTGTTCAAATGATTGACATACTGCTACCGCATGGTCTGTACTATATAATAGAAGATTGGGTCATAAGAGCATTTTTGTGGGTGTTTTAGTAGCAGTTTGCAATGCACGTAATCCATAAATGTGAAGGAATGTGGACTATGAAGGGAGCAGGTCAAAGTTCTAGAGAAAAAAATGGTGAGCAAGAAAAATATAATCCTTGTCGTCACACCATTGACACTCTTGCTGGAAGGACCAGGTGATGAAAGAGTAAACTAATTGGGTTATCAAGATAATTTCTCATGGAAAGTGTTTCTGTGGAAATAAAACTGTGATATGAGAGTGTTGGAACTAAGACAGGATACCTGGGAAGGTTTGTCTGCACAGGTCATATTTTGAATTGAATCCTGAATGATGAGAAAGATGTATGTTTTGCCAAGAGGGAGAAAGCTTGCAGAGCAAATGCCAAGGGCTTAAGGCTGGAATACCTTTCAGGAATTGCAGGGACAGAAAGGAGGCCAGTGTGGCTGGAATATGGTGGGGGAAAGGCTGTGGTAAGGTATGAGCATGGGTGTTGACAAGTTTACGTTAAATAGGGCCTTGTAGGCCTTCACCAGAAGTTCACATTTTACTTAAAGTGTAATGGAAAGGCATTCGGAGATTTTAAGCAGACAGTAATGTTTCGTATTACTGGAAGACCACAGTGTTGTGAGTAGCAAGCATGAAAACCTATTTAGACAGTCCTTGCAGCCTTCCAGGCAGGAGTGTTAAGCTTAGCACAAGCACTAACAATATAGAAATGGAGAGAAGTGAATGTTTCAAGATTGATTTTGCTGGGAGAACTAATAGGATGTGACAAACTGGTTGTGGAAATGGGGAAATAGGAAGCACCGAGGCTGGTGCCCCAAGTTTTGGTTTAAACCACGGTGCTTCAAGTTGGGAAATGACACTATTGCAGATGTTCATTCTAGGTGTGGTTGAAAAGACAGCAATGAGAACAACCACAGTGAACATTTAGGAGAGGGTGCCGTGCGTCAGGTGCTATTCCAGGACCTTTACATATAACTCCATTCAGTCTTCCACCAGCCTGTGTAGTAGGCTTGGTCATGCTGCCCGTGTTACAGGGGAGGAAACTAAAGCACAGAACGATGAGGTGGCTATCTGGAGGCCACAGGGCCATGTGGTGGTGGAGCAGAGATTAAAACATGGGCAGCCTGATTTTAGACCTGCTGCCTCCCAGTTCCAGATTTTTTACCACCCCTCTGCACATGAGCAAACACAGTCTGTTTTCTACAGCTGTCTTGGATTTATTACTGAAGCTAAAGCTGACTTTTGAAACTTGGCTATTTAGGTTAACATTCACCTTTTGCCCAAACAATTGCGCTTCACTTTTGCACTAGGTAGAGATGAGCCTGCCTGCTTGGGGAGAGCTGCTTGGAATCCAAGCCCAGGATGTGATTTCACAACCTCTTTTTATCACCTTCCTGTGCTGATCTTTCATCTATGGGGGAGGCAGAACACAAATGGGGTTGTGACATCCACTATTAGTACAGCTTTTTGTTTTGAATTCAACAGCTAAAAGATTAGTAAAATATAAAATAACTATTGCATTAACAGTCATGTCCTGGTCTATTATGTTGCCAGCTGTCTTACGGGCTCTTTACATAACATTGTCTTAATCTTTTCAAAAACCCCCAAAAATGCTATCACCACAACAAAATTGAGGCTCACTGATGTTACATAATTTATTCAAGTTTACAGCATGTCAGTGACAGAACCAGGATCTGAATCCATGTCTTACTTTGCTGATGTTCATTTCATCTATTCCAAATATCATCACCTTCATAATGCACTTGGCATTATGTTATTGTTACCAGAAGTGTACTGTTACCAGAGAACACGTCCTGGACATGCCAAAAGTAAATGCTTACTGCACTTCGGGTGGTAGAATTACATTAACATTCTCATGGATTGCCAATGAAAAACTGCTCTTTTTTTTTTAATTATTTTAAAATGATCCTTATTTTACAATTTGAATTTTGAAACACTAGTGGAAAATTCCTAAGGTGAGTTTAGACTGATCTTTATGAGAAATAAATGCTTAGTAATTTGGGTTCTTTTTTTCCTCATATTGCTGAGGGTTTAGTTGCAGTCAGTATAATCCACTCCAGCTAGTTGAAACAGAAAGGGATATATTGAAATTGATGGTATATACCCCTGGAAAGGCTGGAAGAGGGGACTGGGCTTCCAGCCAGAGCTTCTGGTCATCTAAGCCCAGTGAAGTCCAGAGATGTCTGTAAAGCTGCTGTAGTCAATACAGGAAGCTGTGAATGCTGCTGACCATGGGGTCTTGTTTTCTGACTTCTGCCCATGCCAGCCAATGCATGCTCAGCGTCCAGCTTCTCTTTGCAAGGATTTCCTTCCCGTATCAAATGTCGAGGAGTCGTGTCTGATTGGCAGGACCTAAGTCAACCTGCAGCTGCAGCTACTGCAAAGGAGTCTGAGAAATGGAGATTTTAGTTTTGTAGCCAATGCAGTACAGAAGAATATGCAAGAAGAGAATATGCTGGAGTGGGAAGTGAAAGAGCCAAGCCTTGGTACCCTCCACATTTGCCACATTCAACTTTTCTTTTTTCAAGTTCCTCTAAATCAGGAGCCCCTAATATGTTGCCTTTCAACCAAATGCAACCTCATAATACCTTTTTAGACATTTTGTTTGTTTTTTCCCCTAACGATATAACACCCTTAAACTAGAAAATAGTAAGTCTCAGACTTCAGAGACTACCTAAGAATCCCAAGGAGGGCTTGTTAAAAGTACACATTTCTGATCCCCACTCCCAGAAGTTTGGATTCTGTATGGTGCTTAAGAATCTGCATTTTTGGTAAACATCCCAGATGATTACACTTTCATCTAAACAGTAAGACTGCCAACTCCCCTTGTTTCAGCTGGGGCTCCTTCAGTGAAAGGGCAAACATTTCAGCAGTTTTTCAGCTCAACGGAAGGCAGTTCGTATGTCCAGCACACATTGCATACTCAGGAATGCTCATGTGGTGACCTTTGCAAATCAGGTTTGTCATCTGATGAGATGAAGGAAAAGATCAAGGTTGTGAGTGTTCTTGAGCTCGTGCCTTTAAAACCACTGGTTTTGATGTCATTCGGAAGCAGTTAAAGCAGAGGGTAATGATTATTATTTTAACAGTCAAAAAACCCAGGTGGGAAAAATACTTTGGAGGTTCCCTAAGCTGCTTCCTCAGATTAAGTTTTCTCACAAATTAAAAGGTCCTGTGAAACCAGACTTGTCAGGCTCCCAGTCGCTGATCTGACCAGACATCTCAGCACATTTAATTACAATCATAGGGGAAAAAAAACACATGCAGTTCCGGAAAGTTCAGGCATTCAGTCCCAAGTTCAGTGCATGGGTTCGGGTAGCAACTGCAGCCTTACACTCATTTTCCATCTCTCAATTGTTTGGAGTTCAAAAGATTTAACAGATTTTGAAGAATTGCAGAGATTTTGATGTACATGCAATCACACTTCTGGAAGTAAGTCCCAGAGGTCTGAGTGTATAAATTTAGGTTTTTGTAGCTATTTTTGGAAAGCTCCTCCCTCAGATTGCATATTGTGGTGGTTCAATTATGAGAGCAACCACTTGGCATAACAGTGAGCAGTGCCGTCCGTGCTGAAGATGGGTACATGGATATCAGAGCCCCTGTGGATTTATTTTGCCATGTTCCTATCACTGGAGTCTCTCTTACTTCTTTGAAAATATATACTTGTAGCAAAAAGAATTGACAACAGATGTATAAATCTAGATTGAACACTGAACTCCCACCAGCTTTCTAGACTAGTTCCGTTTGTTACATACCATCCTCACACAATTGATTAGTCATTGACTAGCATCTCCCTAAAATACAGTGGATTGTTCTGTATGGGGGGATTCTTTCCCTCTGCTTTTATCTAATTGCTAAAGATTCATATTTATGAACAGCTGATGACCTACACCTTACCGTTGGTTCTAATGAAATAATCTCCATTGCAGGTGCAAATGTTTATGCTATCATGTGTCTCTATTAAAAATAATAACAGCAAAATGTAGGTCCTAGATTTTAGCCCGAGGGACCCTCAGACAGCAGACAAACCTCTGCGCTGAGTTCCCCTTGCTTTCATTAACCACGGGTGAGTTGTTCCCCCTGCGTAGACCACGTAAGAAAGAGGAAAGCTTAGTTCAGCCCCACTCTTTCAAAACTGGCTTCCCTTCTGCTAAGACTGAGGTTAACTTTCTAACCTTTCCAGCTATTGCCGACTCTCGTCTTCCTTTCCTAGGCAAGCTGTTCTGGTGTACTCCTGAAAGGTCATCCACTGTGGTCTGACTCCATGGAAACTGGCCTCATCAAGGTCACCTCCACCAGGGGCTCTTCAGCAGCCAGCGGGTTGGCATCTTTTAGTGCTTGTTACATTGATGATACTCTCCTTTTGGTCCTTCGCTTTTTCCGCCGGCCACGTACCAGCAATCACCTGATTTGCCGTTCATGATTTTGGCTTCTCATTCCCTCTTTCTCCTCCTTACATGGCGGAGATGTTGGTGTTGACTTTCAGTCTTAAACTGCTGCTTCTTGTACATACTGGCTTAGTGAATAGCACCGTTTTTTTACCCAGTTACCCAAACCGGAACCTGGAGGTCACCGTGACCCCGCTCCCTTTCCCACCCTCACTTTCCGTCAGTCATGCAAGTCCTGCCATTCTGCTTCCATGTCCTTGAACTTGTCTGTTTCTCTCCATCCCCACAGCCCTAGCTGAGGGCCTCAGAAGGTGGCTCTGGATGCCTGCAGTGACTTCCAGCTGGCCTCCTGCCCCCAGGCTTACTGCTTCATCATTCTGATGTCTGATAAACCTTTCAAAAGTAAATCAGATCTTACTACTCCCCTGCTTAAAGTCCTTCAGGAGTTCCCCAGGCCTTTAAAATAAAACACAAACCATTTAGTAAAACTGGGAGGGCTTCTGCATATTTCTCTAGCCTCATCTATTATTGCTTATTCCTTAGCTCATTTTCCAATGGTATCATGAATATGAAGTTTTATGAAAATGCCTTGTTCCCCCATTTCTGTGGGTACCTGCTACTTTCTCTGTCAGGAATCTTCACCCCAGCTCCCTTCAGTCTGGCTGCTTCCTACTCACCGTTAAAGAAGGTGTCGCCTCCTTCCAGGAGCTATTTCTGAGCCCCTCCTTAAGCTGCCCTCCCTTGTCCCCTAAGTGGAATTTGTCTGTCCCTCCCCGTCCGTTCACCTCTAAGTGAGTCTATCTCCTTGAGTGGTCCTGGTAGGTTGGGCTTCCAGAGGCCAAAGACCATATCTCCTATCTTTTATGTCCTTATCTTATGTATTTATGTACTCCAAACATATTTGTTGAATGAATAAGTAGCTTTTCTTAGAAGTCTGAAAGCACTCAATTTTGTTTTTATCAGAAAGAATAACTTATCACTTCATTTTGGGGGTTTCTTCCCTCCTAGCCATGTAATTTTTTTGAGCTGCAGCAAAGTGCAACTTGATTCACCTGAGCTACCTATTTACCCAGCCGAGTAAAAACTTGACATTGTGATTTCAACTAGAAAGCGATTCAGTTAAAGGGACCTATATGCTGTCCACAGCATCAGCATTATAAATAAAATTGAATAGTTCATTAAATATGAATTAGATCAGTTTTATTATCTGACTGGTCCAGTATTTTTCTTCCCAGTAGAGTATAAGTCTTAGTCTAAACCCAAAGCCCAGGGATTTCCTTGCACAGTGGTCATAAGCAAGTTATTTAATCTCATTAAATTGTGTTTTACTAACCTGCAAAATGAGTAATAGTATCTACCTGGCTGATGGGAAGGTTATATGAAATATCTGAAAACTCTCATCTAATGTGTGCCCCTTAGTTGGAGTCAGTACATGAGTCTTCCACTTTAAGTAGCATTTACATTTAGAGTAATAAAGACTAACTTAGGGTGATTTTCCCATTTTTTCCCCCCATAGATTGAATACCTTGAAATCCTTAAATTCTCCTTTTACATCAAACCATTGTCTGCCTTTTTATATTAAGAAATGCCATCCTAGATGTTCAGCTTTTGTTATAAGAGCATATTTACCACATATTTTAGTGGTCATACGTATTTCTTAATATTTTTATTTCACTTTTTCAAAAAAAGTTCTCTATGGAAAGAGGAGGAAGAATATCTTCACAGATTCTTGTGTACTAAGTTGGACTTCAGGCTGGTTTGAATTTTACTTAACTATCCTGTTAACGTCTTTCCTGATAGCAGTACAATTTAAAAAACAAATCTGCCAAGTATTTCCTTTGCTCCTTTGAGATTGCTGGACAATCACTATGGAAGAATTTGAGTCCATGGAGGGTGATTAGGTAATTTCTCTATAATGTGTAATGGTAAATATTTTAAGAAAAAATCTGAAGTAAGAAGCCATATAGAATTAAATACTCACTGAACAACAATCTGTTGTTGGTTTAATACAAGATTATGAAGGCTATAGCTCATCTGACCTCAGAAGACCTGAACTCAGGACCAGTCTCTATACCTGTATCTTGGTAACTTGCTTTCTTGACGCCGGGTAGCTGAGCCAGTTGGCCCTGTTCCAAAGCACATTTGGGCTACAAGGGAACTGCCTGCTTTGCTTGCTGGCATTCGAGATTAAAGGGAAGATGAATGTTGTTTTTGGCAGCAGCTGCTGTTTTGTTCAGGGCAGTCCTAATACCATTTTGTAGGTCTGTTAATAAAAAAAAAACAAAAACGAACTACACCAACACTCCATTTCCATTTTGACTTTGAGAAATCTCTACTATGGACCCTGGCAATGCATATTTTAAAATCCCTTCTCATGTTCACAGAAAAGTTTGGGTTTCTTTTTTCCCCAAGTTTAGATGATTGGAGTCTTCTGGTTTCTCAAACAGCATCTGTTCCCCTGATGATGTTCGGAACATGTTAATTTGTGCTAAAGGAAAGAAGTCTACAAAGTGATTTCTGTGTTATAACATGTTCTGATCAAGTAAATAATTTGCTTTAGGGAGACCTCATCATTCCTTTTCCTAACATGTGGCTTTTTAGTGTAAGGAAGGTTCTTATGTTCAGGAAGAATTTGGTGATTGGGTGAATAGGCCACCAGAGTTTGCTGAGATTGGTTTTCAACAAAAATGAGATTTAGGTAAGACGTTTGCCTTCAGGGTCTCCAGCCTCACCTTCCTATAACCTTTCCTCCCTTCTCTAAAGTATCTTTAAGGTACTAAATGCCACTGTTAAAACGGCTCCCAGATAAACATCTGCTATACCTGTTATTCAAAATTGAGTGTGAATTTTAGTCACTAATACTTACCTCTTTCTGTACTGTTTCTGTTGCACAACTTAGTTCTAACAGTATAATTTAAAGGCAACCTTTAGCAATGAAAGGGTTATTGGAATTTTGTGTGTTGTGGGGAGTATGCGGGGCCCACATTTAATGCAAGCCTCTAAGTAAAAACGTCTAGAACTGCCGACTATATTCTTAGTTTAATGTGTCTGTGTAATGAAAGGTTATCATGGAATGAGAGGTTATCATACAATGAGCGTGACCTAGACAGAAAACTGGGGCCGATGCTAACAAAGTAGCCAAAGAAAAACATCACACGCAAAAGCAGAGAATGCTTCAGAAAACAGTGAGATGATTACCCAAACTAAAAAGATACATTTTAAAGCAGAAGTCACAAACACAGGGACTTTATGCTTCAGCCTTCTATCTCCAATAGGGTGTGTACATGCGCACACACCCACCATTTAGGCACTCATAGGCCCTTATTAGAGTTTCCAGAAGTTGAAGAGGGAGAAGACAGAGATAAATATCTTTTTGATATATTGGAATACCTCACTTAATTGGAAGTCAATTGTCTAGTAACTGAAGCCACTCTAAACACAGTTGAGAACTAGAAAATAAATTGAAAAAGGCATCTGAACCCAAAATCAATGTCAAAATACCCACTTACTAAAGGTCATACTCTTTGTTCATGGAATTGACTTTCTGAAATCCTCTCTGTGTTTATTCAATGGTTTCGAAGCCCTTGCTTCCCTGGCCCCCTAGACAATCCAAACCCATAAGCCACACAACAAATACTTGCACATGTAGTTTGAAAAGTTTTCATTTGGTTCTCCATCATGTGGGTGAGGCAAAAATTATTCTTATTCTCGTTTTAGAGACTGATAAACAGATCCTCAGAGGGATAACAGGACCTCACACGGGTAGGGGCTCTGGTTTTCTGGATCCACATTCCCTTCTCTGTCCTCACACCACCAGTGTTCAAAAGCATGGCTTTTTTCCTTTCTTGCCCTTGGAAACCTTTGTTCAGACTTCTTACCCAGAAGCATAAACAAATAAAATAGAATAAAAGCTCAGCTGCTTTGTGTAAAGCAGGGGTTGCAGACCCAGAACACTGATGGACGTGGTGTATTTTCCTTACAAGGAACAGCTTGAACATCATGATAGTACACTGTTCATTCATTAATTCATTGCAGAAAGTATCTTTATTGAGCTCTGACTTATTTTTCTATTGTTTCTGTAACATTACCACAAATTAGTGACTTGTACTAAATTTGTTTTGTTACAGTTTTGGCAATTTAGAAGTCCAAAGTGGGGCTTGCCAAGCTAAAGTCCAAATGTCAGCGAAACTATGTTCCCTCCTGAAGGCTCTCAGGAGGAGGGTTCCCTTTGCCCCTTTTCAGCTTCTGGATGCTGCCTGCATTTCTTGACTCCTGGCCCCTTACCTCCATCTTCATTGCCAGCAATGGCAAGTCAAGTCTTTATCACATCACATTTTTCTGACCCTTTGACCATCACTGCATCTCTCTGACCAGAGCTGGAAAAGGTTCTCAGTTGGTAAGGATCCCTATAATCAGATTGGACCCAGAGAATCCAGGATATCAAGGTCCTTAGCTTAATCACATCTGTGGAGTCCATTGTGCCATATAAGGCAATATATTTACAAGGTCCAAGAAATAGGATGGGGCCATCTTTTTAACATTATTCTGCCTACCGTAAGCACCCACCATGGGCCATGTGTTCTATTTGCCAGGGATCCCACAGAAAACTAGAAATAGGCATGTTAATGGTAAAAATATGTTGCAAATAATGACCTGCTAGTCTGAGAGAAATGGATAAACTGATAAATGGACAAAAACTGAAATAAAAATTTTAAAATATTCAAACAAGTACAGTAATTTGGACAAGCTTGGATGAGGGCAGTCACAGATGCTTACCTAAACTGTTTACCCTGGCCCTGCTGAGCTTTATTGAGGTTGATGGACAAATAAAAATAGTGTATATTTAAGGTATAAAAATGTGAAGTTTTGATACATGTATACATTGTAAAATGATGACCACAGTTGAAGTGTCACATCACAGTTACCCTTTTAGATGTGTGTGGTGAGAGCACTTGAGAGAGTCTCTGGTACATGTCAAGTATACAATGAAGTATTCATAACTGTAGCTACTGTGGGGTGTAGCACTGGGGCTCCAGGATTTTTTCATCCTGTTCTACCTTTGATCAATATCTTCCCTTTTCCTCCACACTTTGGTAACTGCCATTCCATTCTACTCTTTGTTGCTGTGAGTTCTATAAGTGTGACGGTTTTTTTTAGCGAGATCATATACGTGAGAGCATACGATATTTCTCTTTTGGTGTCTGGCTTATTTCACTTAGACGTCCCTTTATTTGATGAACATGAATCATCAAAAAAGTTTAATATTTCTATCCACTGTTTAAGGAATCAGAGAAGGGTGTGTACTATGTGTTAGAAAGATTTCTATATAGAATAAAACCAAAAATTCCCTTTCCATATAAAGAAGTAAGCTCTGCATTTCAGTCTTGTGAGCGGGCTGATGGAGGAGGTATTACTACTGCTATGCAGAATTCTTAATATATTTCTACCTTCATTGCTCCTTCATCCTCATGTTTACTTATGCAGAGTGAATTGTTGAATTTTATGCAAAGCAAATGTTCCTTACCAGGAGCAAAGTCTATACAAAATTAAATTACAATGTGAGTTTATCTAAAGCTTTAAAATAAAGTGTTTCAAGCAATAGGTTTGTCAGGATATTTGAATGTATCAACATACTTCATTTCAGCCCTGATAAATAGATTCCTATAAAGTGAGCATAATCATATCTTTGCAGACGTCTGTATATAGCTGATGCAAAAAAATATCAATGATGCCCTGGTGAAATTATTCTGCAGTTATTATAGAATCTGTATTAGTATATCTTTTAAAAAATTATCAAAGAAGGTGTATTAAAAAAGAAGGCACACTTCCGGGAAGATGGCGGCATGAGCAGGGCGGCGGAAATCTCCTCCCAAAATCATATATATTTATGAAAATACAACAAATACAACTATTCCTAAAAGAGAGACCAGAAGATACAGGACAGCACCCAGCCTGCATCTACACCTGAGAGGGCTCGGCACCCCGCGAGGCGGGTAAGATACGGAGCCGTGACCCGGCGGGACCCGACCACTCCCCACCCCAGCACACTGGCGGGAAGAGAGGATTCAGAGCCGGAAGGGAGTGGAAGTACACCCCGCAAAATAACCAGCCCTGGTGATCTGTGTGGGGAGCACTGACACACGTTGCGCGGTGTATCAGAGATTGGAGAGACAGAAGGTCAGGATCTGAGCTTGGGAACGCACCTGGGCCCTTACAGCAGGCTCCCCGGGACAAAAGAAGAGCGCACACTTTTTTTAGCGTTCTTAAAGAGACAAGGGCCCAGGATCGTCCCAGCACACTCTGCCCAGCAGGCTGGGAGTCCTGGGGAATTTTGGACCCCTTGGCTCACGACTGCAAAAAAGTAGCCGCACTCAGACTTTCCACAGAGATTAACAGCCTCCCATTCGTTTCCACCCTGGCCAGAGCTATAAAGGGCCCTGCGGAGCAGCGTGGCCACGGCTGCGGAATAGTGGAGCAATAGCGCCACCTACAGCATCCCCCACAGAATCTACTCCCGGTGGGTGTTTTTTTTTTCTTTTTTCTTTTCTTTTCTTTCTTTTCCTTCTTTCTCTATTTTTCTTTCTTTTTTTTTTTAAGTCTTAAAGAGCCCAGCTAACATCTGTGGCACCTACTAGTGACCACTTCTATCGCCATGAAAAGACAGGAATATGGTACAAACAAAACTTACCCAGACCCAGACAACACCAGAGAGGGATTCTGAAGGGATGGAAATGCAAAACCTTCCTGAAAAAGAATTCATAACAAAAGTCAAACCATACTGATGTATCTACAGAGAAATATGGAAGAGCTGAGGGAGGAAGTGAGGGAAGTGAGGAAAGACAATGCAGAAATGAGACAAGCAATCGATGGGCTTAGCAGCAGAGTGGATGAGATGCAAGAGATTGTTAATGGAATAGAAATCAGAGAACAGGAATACAGAGAAGCTGAGGCAGAGAGAGATAAAAGGATCTCTAGGAATGAAAGAATATTAAGAGAACTGTGTGACCAATCCAAACGGAACGATATTTGCATTATAGGAGTACCAGAGGAAGAAGAGAGAGAAAAAGGGATAGAAAGTGTCTTTGAAGAAATAATTGCTGAAAACTTCCTCATGCTGGGGAAGGAAATAGTCTCGCAGTCCACGGAAGCCCACAGATCTCCCAACACAAGGGACCCAAGGAAGACAATACCAAGACACAAAATAATTAAAATGGCAAAGATCAAAGATAAGAACAGAGTATTAAAGGCAGCTAGAGAGAGAAAAAAGATCACCTACAAAGGAAAACCCATCAGACTATCATCAGACTTCTCAACAGAAACCTTACAGGCCAGAAGAGAATGGCATGATATATTTAACATAATGAAACAGAAAGGCCACGAACCAAGAATATTATATCCAGCACGATTATCATTTAAATATAATGGAGGGATTAAAAAATTTCCAGACAAGTGAAAGTGCAAAGAGTTTGCCTCTCATAAACCACCTCTACAGGATATCTTAAATGGACTGCTCTAGAGGGAAGCACCCCTAAGGCTAAAAAGATGTCACCAGAGAAAATAAAATCATAGCAAAGAAAGCAGACCATCCAAATACTAACTAATGACAAAGAATAAAACACCTAGTATATAAAGAATGGAGGAGGAGGAATAAGAACGGAGAGAAATAAAGAAACATCAGACAGTGTTTACAATAACTTAACAAGAAAGTTAAGTTAGATTGTTAAATAGTAAAGAAGCAACCCTTGAACCTTTGGTAACCATGAATCTAAAGCCAGCAATGGCAAATCGATAATCACCCTAAATGTAAATGGACTGAATGCACCAATCAAAAGACACAGAGTAATAGAATGAATAAAAAAGCAAGACCCATCTATATGCCGCTTACAAGAGACTCACCTCAGACCCAAAGATATACACAGACTAAAAGTTGAAGGGATGGAAAAAAGACATTTCATGCAAACAACAAGGAGAAAAAGCAGGTGTTGCAGTACTTGTATCAGACAAAATAGACTTTAAAACGAATAAAAGTAGCAAGAGATAAAGAAGGACATTACGTAATGATAAAGGGATCCATCTAACAAGAAGATATAACCATTATAAATATACATGCAGCCAACACAAGAGCGCCAGCATACGTGAAACAAATACTAACAGAATTAAAGGAGGAATTAGACAGCAACGCATTCATTTTAGGAGACTTCAACACACCGCTCACTCCAAAGGACAGATCAACCAGACAGAAAATAAGTAAAGACACAAAGGCACTTAACAACACACTAGAACAGATAGACCTAACAGATATCTACAGAACTCTATGCCCAAAAGCAGCAGGATACACATTCTTACCAAGTGCACATGGAACATTTTCCACAATAGACCACATATTAGGCCACAAAAGAACCTCAGTAAATTCAAAAATATTGAAATCCTACCAACCAACTTCTCAGATAACAAAGGTATAAAACTAGAAATAAATTTTAGAAAGAAACCAAAAAGGCTCACAAATACATGGAGACTTAATAACATTCTCCTAATTAATCAATAGGTTAACGACCAAATCAAAACAGAAATCAAAGAATATATGGAGACTAATGACAACAACAACACAAAGCCACAACTTCTGTGGGACGCAGCAAAGGCAGTTCTAAGAGGAAAGTATATTGCAATCCAGGCCTATTTAAAGAAGGAAGAACAATCCCAAATGAATAGTCTAAAGTCACAATTATTGAAATTGGAAAAAGAAGAACAAATGAGGCCCAAAATCACCAGAAGGAGGGACTTAATAAAGATCAGAGAAGAAATAAATAAAATTGAGAACAATAAAACAATGGAAAAAAATCAATGAAACCAAGAGCTGGTTCTTTGAAAAAATAAACAAAATAGATAAACCCCTAGCTAGACACATTAAGAGAAAAAGAGAATCTACACACATAAACAGAATCAGAAATGAGAAAGGAAAAATCATAATGGACCCCACAGAAATACAAAGAATTATGAGAATATGATGAGAATCTATATGCTAACAAGCTGGAAAACCTAGAAGAAATGGACAACTTCTTAGAAAAATACAACCTTCCATGACTGACCAAGCAAGAAACAGAAAAACTAAACAGACCAATCACCAGCAATGAAATTGAATCGGTAATCAAAAAACTACCCAAGAACAAAACCACCAGGCCAGATGGATTCACCTCTGAATTCTACCAGACATATAGAGAAGAAATAACACCCATTCTCTTTAAAGTTTTTCAAAAAATAGAAGAGGAGGGAATACTTTCAAACGCATTCATGAAGCCAGCATCACTCTAATACTAAAACCTGGCAGAGACCTCACGAAAAAAGAAAATTACAGACCAATATCCCTGATGAACGTAGATGCAAAAATACTCAACAAAATATTAGCAAACCGAATTCAAAAATACATCAAGAGGATCATACACCATGATCAAGTGGGATTCATCCCAGGGATGCAAGGATGGTACAACATTCGAAAATCCATCAACATCATCCACCACATCAACAAAAAGAAGAACAAAAACCACATGATCATCTCCATAGATGCTGAAAAAGCATTTGACAAAATTCAGCATCCATTCATGATTAAAACTCTCAACAAAATGGGTATAGAGGGCAAGTACCTCAACATCATAAAGGCCATATATGACAAACCCACAGCTAACATCATACTTAACGGCGAGACGCTGAAAGCTTTTCATCTTAGATCGGGAACAAGACAGGGATGCCCACTCTCTACACTGTTATTCAACATAGTACTGGAGGTCCTAGCCACAGCAATCAGACAAAACAAAGACATACAAGGCATCCAGATTAGTAAAGAAGAAGTCAAATTGTCACTATTTGCAGATGACATGATACTGTACATAAAAAACCATAAAGACTCCACTCCAAAACTACTAGAACTAATATCTGAATTCAGCAAAGTTGCAGGATACAAAATTAACACACAGAAATCTGTTGCTTTCCTATACACTAATGATGAACTAACAGAAAGAGAAATCAGAAAAACAATTCCATTCACAATTGCATCAAAAAGAATAAAATACCTAGGAATAAACCTAACGGAGGAAGTGAAAGACCTGTACTCTGAAAACTACAAGACACTCCTAAGAGAAATTAAAGAGGACACTAACAAATGGAAATGCATCCCATGCTCTTGGCTAGAAAGAATAAATATTGTCAAAATGGCGATACTACCTAAAGCAATCTACAGATTCAACGCAATCCCTATCAAACTAC
The DNA here is from genome assembly GCA_032199065.1 of Smutsia gigantea. Classification (NCBI taxonomy): domain Eukaryota; kingdom Metazoa; phylum Chordata; class Mammalia; order Pholidota; family Manidae; genus Smutsia; species Smutsia gigantea. Next base: position 34,317 of record JAVSCE010010753.1, on the reverse strand, counting down.
CAACAGCTTTCTTCAATGAACTGGAACAAAAAATTCTAAAATTCATGTGGAACCACAAAAGACCCCGAATAGCCAAAGCAATCCTGAGAAGGAGGAATAAAACAGAGGGAATTATGCTCCCTGACTTCAAGCTCTACTACAAAGCCACAGTAATCAAGACAATTTGGTATTGGCACAAAAACAGACCCACAGACCAGTGCAACAGAATAGAAAATCCAAACATTAACCCAAACATATACAGTCAATTAATATTTGATAAAGGAGCCTTGGATTTACAATGGGGAGATGACAGCCTCTTCAGCAGCTGGTGTTGGAAAAACTGGACAGCTACATGTAAGAGAATGAAACTGGACTACTGTCTAACCACATACACAAAGGTAAACTCAAGGTGGATCAAAGACCTGAATGTAAGTCATGAAACCATAAAACTCTTAGAAAAAAACACAGGCAAAAATCTCTTGGACATAAATGTGAGCGACTTCTTCATGAACATATCTCCCTGGGCAAGGGAAACAAAAGCAAAAATGAACAAGTGGGACTATATCAAGCTGCAAAGCTTCTGTACAGCAAAGGACACCATCAGTAGAACAAAAAGAGATCCTACAGTATGGGAGAATATATTCAAAAATGACGTATCTGATAAGGGGTTGACATCCAAAATATATAAAGAACTCACGCACCTTAATAAACAAAAAGCAAATAATCCAATTAAGAAATAGGCAGAGGACATGAATAGACACTCTCTAAAGAAAAAATTCAGATGGCCAACAGGCACCTGGAAAGATGCTACACATCGCTAATCATCAGAGAAATGCAGATTAAAACCACAATGAGATATCACCTCATACCAGTGAGGATAGCCAACATCCAAAACACAAACAACAACAAATGTTGGCGAGAATGTGGAGAAAAGGGAACCCTCCTACACTGCTGGTGGGACTGCAAATTAGTTCAACCATTGTGGAAAGCAGTATGGATGTTCCTCAAAAAACTCAAAATAGAAATACCATTTGACCCAGGAATTCCACTCCTAAGAATTTACCCTAAAAATGCAGCAGCCCAATTTGAAAAAGACATATGCACCCCTATGTTTATCGCAGCACTATTTACAATAGCCAAGAAATGGAAGCAACCTAAGTGTCCATCAGTAGATGAATGGATAAAGAAGATGTAGTACATATACACAATGGAATATTATTCAGCCATAAGAAGAAAACAAATCCTACCATTTGCAGCAACATGGATGGAGCTAGAGGGTATTATGCTCAGTGAAATAAGCTAAGCCAAAAAACACAAGTATCAAATGATTTCACTCATATGTGGAGTATAAGAACAAAGAAAAAAACTGAAGGAAAAAAACAGTAGTAGACTCACAGAACCCAAGAACAGACTCATAGTTACCAAAGGGAAAGGGCCTGGGGTAAATGGGTGGGAAGGGAGGGATAAGGGGGAAAAAGGTGCATTATGATTAGCAGATGTAATATTGGGGGGGCACAGGGAGGGCTGTACAACTCAGAGAAGACAAGTAGTGATTCTATAGCATCTCACTACGCTGATGGACAGTGAGTGTAATGGGGTTGGTGGGGGGGAGCTGATGAAGGGGGTAGTTTAATCACCATAATATTGCACATGTAATTGTAGATTAATGATACCAAAATAAATTATAAAAAAAAAGAAGGCATATTTTGGTAATCTGAAACATTCAGAATATTTAGGTACCACAGGGAAAATGGAATAAACTTTTCTCTACCATGCTTGATGTCTGAAAAACTACTATTTAAACTTTTAGAGATATGTTCTCAGAGTTCTCTCATCAGTGATCTAACAGCTTTCTGGAGATGCTGTAATAGTATGGTGTGTAAAGTGGACAGGATTCAGAACTGGACAGACCTAGGTTTTTATACTTATTTTACCACTTAGAAGTTACCAAATCTCTCTGAATCTCAAATGCTTTGTCTTTTAAAATTATGACATACAAAACTTAAATTTTGTTTGCGATAAGATACACAATATGTTTGGTACACAGTAAGTGTTCAATAAAATGGTAGCCATTATTGTTCAGAAAACACCAGCACCTATGCTTACATATTCAGGCATCTGATAGTACCGCTGAACTATACATGCTCTTATGTAAAGCCAGGGCTCTGCTTGAAAACTGGGTATCACCGCTTCTTCCCTTCTCAAGGACATTGCTTAGCAGCTCCCTCTTGTCTGACCCACATTGCCAGGTGTATCCTCTTACTGGAATATCCCCACAGGCATATTCGCGACCTGGTATTTCTACCATCTTACAAATAAAATTTTTCCCCCGAACCCAATTCCTTGTCTCCTACCACCCCACTTTGTTATTTATTGATTCATTTGCTCTCCTTTGAAGGAAAACTCTTTCAAAGAGCTGCCTATATTCTAATTATTCTCATGTTCCCTTAAAGACTCCAGACTGGCACTTTCCCATAACTGCTTCAATGAAAATGTTCTTGCTAATTAATGTCACCAATGGCCTCTGTTCTGCTTAGTCCAGCCGTCAGTTCTCAGTCCTCTTCTTAGCTGACCTGTTACAAGTATTTGACATAGTTTGACATCCTTCTCCCTAAGGTACTTTTCTTTTTTTAACTTGGCTTCTCTCTTAGGCTCCTTTGTGAGTTCTAAATCCTTTGTCAGACCTCTGAAGGTCAGAGCACCATAGGAATCATCCTCTATTCTTTTTTCTATTTGTACTCATTCCCTTGATGACCTCATCACCCCTTTGGTTAAAATTCCATTTACACATCAAAGATTCCATTTATATATATCCAGGCCGAACCTTCCTCCTAAATCTAGATTCACATGACCTCAGAACACCCAAAACCTGACTCCTGGTCTGCCCTCCCGACCTTCCCTTCCCTCAGCCTTCTCCCTATCAGTGGACACCAACACCATCCAGCCAGTTGCTCAGGCCTGAATCATCTTGGACTCCTTCTCTCAAATCACGCTCCGACTGTCAGGAAATCCTAATGCCTCAGCCTGCAGGAGACAACCAGAATCCAACCATTTCTGGTCAATGCATTGCTACAACCTTCTCTTGGCCTGGATTTATAGCATGCTAACTGGTCTCTTTGTTCTTACTTATTGTCACCCTAAAGTCTGTTCTCATCACAGCAATCAAAGTGATTTTTTTAAAAGACTTTCCTTTTTTTTAAGAGAAGCTTTACATTCACAACAAAATTGAGGGGAAGGTACAGAGATTTCCCATATACGTCCTGCCCTACCCATGCATAGCCTCCCCTATTATTAACATTCCTCATCAGAGTGGTACATGTGTTACAACTGATGAACTTGCATGAACACGTCATGATCACCCAAAGTCTATACCTTACATAAAGGCTCACTCTTGGTGTACAGTCTGAGTTTGGACAAATATACCATGACATGTATCTACCATTAGAGTATCATACAGAGCATTTTCACTGCCCTGAAAATCCTCTGTGCTCTACCTATTCCCCCTCCCTCTCCAGCCTCTGTCAACCACTGATCTTTCCACTGGTCCATAGTTTGGCTTTTTCCAGAATGTCATAGTAGTTGGAATCATACAGTTTGTAGCCTTTTCAAATTGGCTTCTTTCACTTGATAATATACTAATATACATTTAAGTTTCCCCCCTGTCTTGGAATGGGTTGATAGCTCATTTCTTTTTAGTGCTGAATAATAATCCATTGTCTGGATGTACCAATTTATCAGTTCACCTACTGAAGGACATCTTGGTTGGTTCCAGGTTTGGGCAATTACGAATTATCTGCTATGAAAATCAGTGTTCAGGTTTTTTGTGTGGACACAAATTTCCAGCTCCATAGGGTAGATTCCAAGAAGAGCAATTGCTGGGTCATATGGTCATCGTCTGTTTAGCTTTGTAACAAACTGTCTTTTTTTTTTTTTTTAGTGTTCCTCTCCTTTGCTCAAAATCCTGTGATGAGTTCCATTTAAGACCCTGCATGATCTGGCTTCTCCATTCTCCTTCTATGACATCATTAGCTTCACCATCTACTGCCCCCTGGTTTACTCTTGTTCCTTAAATAGACGTTAGGCACTTTGCAGTAGCTTTTCTCTCTGTCCACATGGCTTACTCCCTTAGCTCCATCCAATCTTTATGAAATATTGTCCTCTCAATGAGGTGCCACCAAATACCACCCTGTCTAAAATGTCAAGCTGGTTCCCCACATACACAGTCTCTGGAAAGAAAGGGGTACCAGCTAGTTCTGGGGCTTCTTCTCTAGATCTGGGGTCTTGGTCCTATCTATAATCCTCCTACAAGAACTCCAGCTATTTATAGGAGTATACTTATCCTTCGTCTAAGACAATCCTGCTGAAGTGGCCAGACAGCAGAACAAGCACCTGTAACGTGCTTGACTGCTGGGCCTGGGACTGGTGGTGGGTAGTTGTGCTGGAGAAGGAATGGGAGCTCACCGCCTGCCCTGAAGGGGCTGTTCAACCAGCAAAACAGAAGCCCAAGAAGTGGTCCTGCACTCCCAGCACCGTCTTCCCTTGCCACGCACGTGCCAAGCCTGCAGCAATACGCAGACACTGGAGCCTGCCTGGGGGGCATGTGACTCCTGCCCTGCTGCACATGCTCTTTTCTTGCGTGGCCTCTATCCTTTCCTCAAGCTCAGTAGCGTGCCTGGTGCTGGGTGGAGCCTCCAGTGCTTTGTGGCTGTCAGCTTGAACGCAGGACCACGCTCTGGGAGAGCAGATGAGGCATTGTAGTCCAGACCCCTTTATCTTGATACAGTTTTTACTTTTCCACTGTACTTAACACTTTTTGGCATACTCTGTAATCTCATTACTTATTGTTTATTGGTTATGGTCTGCCTTCCCTCACTAGAAGGTAAGCCTCCTGAGGGCAGGAATTTTTTTGCCTTTTTCCCCCCTAATATATTCCAAGCATCTAGAAAAAAATGCCTAGCACACTAGATCCTCAATAAATATTTACTGAATGAATGAGTGAACAAATGTGTTAGTGTTTCTCAGTACTGGTCATAAGGCATGGTAAAGAGAACAGAGTTTATGCCTTTGTATTTCTTGGGCCCTGGAATATCACTGTGCTTTTTAGTAAGATCGGCCATTTACAGAGATCCTTAGGGAGGATTCCCAAGACACCACTACAGAGGGTCTTTGAGAAATATACTTCAAGGTGGGGGAGGTTAGGTCTTAGTAACGAGAATATAAAGAAAACTTGAGTTTAATTTATATACATTAAGGAAGACTAAGCTACTGGAGGAGATTTTATATGTTGGGATTGCCTAAATAGAAGAATCCCCCAAGCAAATCGTTTACACAATTTAGTCTTCATTTTGGTCCAAGGGCGATGGTATGTTGGGGAGTGTGATTCTACCGTGCTCAGAGTAGCCTTAACCAAAAGATTATTGTTAAAATAGATCACAATAGGAAAACAATAAACGGGTTTTAATTTTGTTTATAAGCCATTATTATATATGTAGTCTTAGAAATTTTAGTGAATGATAATCATCACTTGGTCCAGTATAGTATCTAGTCATCTTGCAGATATTAATTGAAAATGATAATCCACTTCCTTTTAAAAAATTTTTAAATCCCACTGTGAATCTTTTTTACTTCTTTCAAAAAAAAGTTTATATTAAAGTACATACAAATAAAATGCACAAATGCTAGTGTACAGCTTGTTGAATTCTGACATATATATACACTTCTCACCATATCCCAGTTCCCTTTAACACATGCTTGGCTACAAAAATAGGAAAGATTTTTAGCCATGTACACATGGGCTTTTGTGTCATTTTCAGATGCCATGCCATAGATGAATGTTAACACAGAAAAGAACTCTCACGTTTTAAAATACCTTCACAACTCCATGACACCACTCAGGCTGTTTATTTTTCCTGGAAGTCTCTATCCTTCCTTATCAACTCTTACAAATTCCTCCTTGTCCTCCAAAATCCAGCCAGTCACATTTTTTTATCTCTGGCTTTTCTCGGCACTTTCTTCTTGCCATTGGTTCTCCCCATAGGTTAGCTGATTAATTGCTTCCTCCTTTGTGTTCCCAAAACATTTATCACTGAGTGCGGGTGTTATTTATTTACCTGCCTCTGATTTTCAAGGGCACTTTCATCAACCTTGTTCCTCTAAGTGACTGGCACAGTCCCATCTCATAATACTTGCTCAGTAAATTGGTAATGGGTTGAAGCATTGGACTGTTTCTACTTTGGTCACTTATTTGTCCAGCAAATATTTATTAAGAGCTTTTTATATGCAAGGTACTGTGTTATGTGTTTGGATGATACTGAAAAAAAAATCAGTTGCTCAATTTCTTAAAAGCCTTAAATGCAGTATAATAAGAAAAAATAAGCCATGCGTAAAAGTAACTGTAATACATTGTTGAAAGTGTTATTTTTTCAAGGAGTTGTGCAGGAATACAGGTGTGTGTATGATGACTTCTTGCTAGAGTTCCCAAATGTCTTTCTATTAACTAGGGAAATCTTTTTCCTTATTAAATTGCTAAAAAGCTTGTGATTCAAAACAATATTTCTTTTGATGTCTCAGAAGTTTGGTAAAATTCTATTCTAGATCTAGAAATCTCTCTCCTGTCCTCACTTTAACTTGGTGTACTGTTGTAGGCTCTTTGGATTAAAGCGCTGTTTGGGATATGTTGTTACTTGCCAAGCAGTCTACATTTAAAGTAGAGAAAGTTTCTTTTGATGCCTTAAGGTATGAATGTTTTGCATTCCCTAGTTTTTAGAAAACACCTTAAGTAATAAATCCTTTACGTGTCACCACAAGATCATTCCTAATTGCCATTAGGAAATTGGTTATAGAAAACTGTTGATAAAAGTTAACAATAATGTCATTGAAATGAAAGATCCAAACTACATTTTAATTGAGAATTTTTTTTTATTTGGTTAGCATAGTTTGAATGCTTAGCATTTAATTGTATTTAAGCCAGGAGTGTTTTCTTTTTTAATGTGGTAGATTGCCTTTTCCCCATTAAGGTATAAGATGCTAATAGTTTGAGTGGTTATAGATTTTAGCTGATAGTCACCAGCAATTTTTCTGTTTTCACTTAGACTTGGATTATCACTTGCATTTATCTTCAACTGCTCCTACTGAATCCTCTGGTCAAAGCTAAAGGAATCTGCAGGAACCGTGTCACTGATGATGTGAAAGACGTTACTAAATTGGTAAGTCAGGACTGCTTTCAAGAGCTGTGACTCTTTCTCTCAGCCAGTTGTTTTCTTGCCCCTTATTAGGTCTTTCTAAGACAAAGGAAAGAAATCATTGAATTAATGGGCTTACAGAGAGCATGTAGGGACATATTTCAGATCTTGGGAAATCTGTGGGCAAAACTGGCTCACTGAACACAACTGCAGTGACTCTGTTTCTTTGCTGGTCTTTTCATCTCTGTCACGGGCCACGAAGGGCCCTGGGGATTCTCTGTGTGCTCATGTGCCAGCACCAGCTTGTTCCCCATCATATCTGTAGTGGGTTCCTCAGGGTGTCTTATTTCCCCTGTACATGACTTCCTATCCTTCTCTAATAAGTCTAACCAAAGGAGATCTGAGATGGCCCTTCTCCCCTTCCAAACAACATGAAGCCTTGCCCTGTGTGGGTGTGGGTTTGTTCTGTTGGTGAACATAATGAGAGTGATTTGCTGTGCAAATGTTGAACAGACTCGTCTCCCACATGTGTCACACTGGACCTTTTCCCCCAGCAAAAGCCATTTTACACTGGTGCCCGTTGGTCACTGCCAGCTTCATGCCATGCTTCTCTTCAATGCATACTCCAAGGAGACAGAAAACAGCTTGGGATGGACTCTCATGCTCTAGGGGAGATTTTACTTGCTCATTTGAGCTACAGCATGTGTTTGCAGGATGAACAAAATTTGAGAAGCATTTTTGCAAGTTCCTGGTTCAAAATAGCCAAGTGCCACTCAGTTATCTGAATATTGGCTATAGAACAAAGGTGATATCAGAATAGGAAAGTGAGGGTGGTATATGAAGAAAAGAAAGAAAAGCATATTTGTTGAGATATGTATCTTCTCTACTCTTGATACACATTCCCCTGTTCATAATTTTTTGGGGGGTTTATAGCCAAACTTCAAAAGACAGAATTATAATGGTATGGTCCAAGCCTTGCTAGTTTAACCTCAGTGCAAAAGAAGGAACACACACACACACAGTTTATGCAGATTCCTTAGAAAGACACCAAGCAGGTCCGGGTTTAAAAGTATTCCCTGATGCAGGACCTGAAGATGTATCAACGTTTCATTTGAGGGGCTGGTAGCCAAAGCAGTGCAACACCTGCCTACTGTTCTGTGCCTGGCTAGGTATTGGGTATAGGGTTGCATTAGAGTTGAGGGTGAAGTATTAAAAAAAAACAAAAAACTTATCCTGGTTCTTTTCCCCAAGTTGCTTGTTAGTTTGTGACCCAAGAAACTATAGTAAAAAGGAAAATGCACTATTATATTCTAAAGTTTGTACCAGTAGAAGGTAGTCATTAAACATTTGTCCAGTGAATTCAGAAATGATGTGCCTCACTGTGGTGAGCATTGTGATCATATGTGTGGTGTTTATTAAAATTGCAGGTGCCTGGGCCCCAGTCCAAGAGACTGATACACTAGTCTGAGAAAGTGCTCCAGACACCTACAGTTTTTGAAATTTCTGAAAGGAGATTTAAGTACTTCTGCTGTAGATGATCTATTTGGTCAAAGTTTGGAGACCAGAGTGTCTTGACCCTCATTTAATCTCAATTCTTTTATGACTAGTTTTATCTACGTTATAGATTTATATGGATGTCAAATTAATATGAGCCTCAAAAATATGCATAAAGAAGGTAATAACTGGGAAATTACAGCTCTCATGGGGCTTCTGGTATAACTGTGGAGCCGTAATGAGCCAACGTGATCCGCAGTGGTCTTAGGGAGCAAATTTTAAGTATATGGGCAAGGAATCATAGCTGAAAGATGATGGTATATTTGCCCACAGACCAAGCAGATCCAAGTTTAGCATGGTATTTAAGAAAAATTACTTGTAGGTATCATTTGCTAAATGTTTGAAGAATACTGCTGAATGAACACCACTTTCTGTGAAAATGTCAAGCCAGTATTTTCAAATGGCATAGGTAGATATTAAAAGTACCTTCCAAGATTTTCTATTCTTGTCTTTAACCATCTGCTTATTTGCAGTCTGTTACTTGTCAGGTGATACAATGAAACATGAAAGGAAAAAGTAATGAAAAAGGGATACTTATTAATATTGACACTAAAATATAATTCCTCACCCCAAGACAGATGTGAAGAAAAAAATGTTTTTTTCCTTTCAGCAACTGACTTGGGGAAAATTTTTAATTTCAAGAGTTGATCTAGTGAAATTAGTGTGTTTACTTTGGATTAGTGCAAAAAATAAAGTTAATAAAAAATAGGACTCAGAAAATCATTTCTAATTAAATAAAGATCTACAGAATTCACAGCCTGTATGCTAGTCTAGTTTGGGAGATAAACCATGTCTATAAAAATATAAGTGCATGTCACTAGTCGCTAATACCACAGTTACAACATATAAATTGTTGCCATTTAAAAGTTTTTATGGTTATAACATAGGACTCAACCTGTGCTGATGTATTGGTTAGGAGAATGGATTTTGGAATGGGGCAAACCTGAGTTAAGTCCCAGTTTTTTGACCTTAGAATGTACCTGTCTTTCTGAATCTCAGGTCCCACCTCCCAGTTTGGGGGCATGGATTAACTAAGAGAATCTGTATATGAATTATTTTACCAAAGTTATTGTCACATCACCTCAGTTTCCTCTTCAGTATTGACAATAAGTAACCTCAGAGAGTGACCGTAAGGATTAAATAAATTAATAGAACAGTGCTAGGAACACAGCAAGCTCCTGCTAAATAGTAGGTAGTAGTAGTAGTGCAGTTTGGGGGATCACACGATACCGGAGCTGGAAGGGAATCTAGAGATAATCTGGGCAAACTATTTTATGAAGAAGGAAACTGAGACCTGAGAACGGTGAAGCCCGGTTCCAGTCCCATTAACACTGTGATGTCTTCTAGAACAGTGGTTTTCAAACTGACTCCTAGAGCCCACCAGCCACTCTGCTTTTATTTATGTGTCTGAGGTTCCAAATATGTGTCTGGGTTTCCAAATATGTATCTGGCTCCTAAAAAAAAAAAATCGAACTGATGACAAAAATGTATGAAAGCTACTGCTTTAAATCAGCATTTGTGGGGGTATCATTTGAGAACCATCCGATCACAATCTCGTAAGGTACTTACTTAGTAAATACAGCTGTCAGGGCCCCACCACAGAAATACTCAGTCTCAACAGGTGTAGATGGAGTGTAGGAGCCTTAATATTTATGGCTAGCATTTCAGGTAATAGTTATTTTCATAGAAGTGCCTGCACTGCTTAGGCCTTCATACTTATAATGATTATTTTTCATGTTTGAAAAGAAGCTGTGTTCCCATCCTTAGAGTAAAACTCATTAACGTCACTAATTCAAACAGCAACATGAGTGACTTCTGAGTTTTATGGATTTATATAAGCACCTCTCTATAAAGAATAGCAGGACAAAGCATCTCGAAGTAAATCAGGCATACTGGGTTGCTTGAATACCAATTCAGATATTACTCAGCTGTGTATATATAATAAATCCTGAATGAAGCTCTCTGGGATTCAGTTTCTGGTTTTAAAAATGAGGAACAAAGACATGCTCAATTGTTCTTAATCCAGGATCCATAAACTTCAAACCCTTGCAAATGGAACTCCAAATTGTATCTATGTGCTTATGTGCATTTCTGAGAAGAGGATATATAGTTTTCATCTTCTTCCCCAAGAATTCTATGATCCCAAGAGAGGTAAGAACTACTAAAATAGATAACTTTGGAGGCCTTTTTTTAGCTCCGAAATTCTTTTATTCCACAATGATACAGGTTGCGCCTTTTAATAATTCAGTAATGCCTTGACTAAAGGAATTATATAGAACAAAAGGAATTTGCTTTGCAGGCATAACCTTGATACATTTTATTTGAAGGTAAGAAGATGGGTTGACAGTATTTTTTGCCTTGTGCCCACAGTAATTTCTTCAACTGAAATTTTTCCTTTACAGTCTGTCTAGATCTACTTCTGCATTAGGTGACAGCTCACACTGTGCCCACAGACCTTAAGTTTGCTTGGTTGGGGTGGTTCTCATGTCACAGAAGCACATGATTTATGACCTTCCTGTCATTGCTATTTTTTTTTTTTAATTTCTTCTTGGACACTTTGTACTACCCTTACTGTCCCCATGGTTTTCACTTGAAATCCTTCTGGCATGTTTACTTAGCATAACAGTTCATGTATTTACAGAACATTTTGCTTTGTTTCTAAAAAATGTTGCGAGACTTGTTTTAAATGGCAAACTTAGACCTACCTAAAGAAAGGGTCAACTATCTGGAAAGAGAATGAATCAAACTTCAGAAACTTGCATCCATGTGACAGTTTGCTGCAGCTTTTAATGGTTGTGTTAATGTAAGGAAGAATCCAGACACTGACATAGTTCAAATTAATTTCCCTTCTTGTTCTTCCTACTATTCCTTTCATTTGCGATGATGTTTTTCCTGCATCTGGGGGAATTGGATTAAATGCGACTTTGTTGCTTTTTAAAAATCTCTTTTTCTTTAAATATCTATTGAGTAATGATTTGTCTTCCTCAAAACATTTAAGGTAGGTCCCTGCCCCACCCCCATTTGTGAAGATGAAATTACTCTCCCTTTTCAAGGTCAGTCTGCAGATCAGTAGAATAGATTTAAAACTAAGGAATTCATGGTTTTCCTGGCCTTCCAGTAGCCACTTATTTTAAGTAGGTTATATTAATATGTGACTTTGGAAGTTTACCATAATGAGAGAGTATAAACATATCCTCAGATTAACAAATTTCACATCTTGAATGGACAATTTTGAATAATTCTGATTTTTGTTCTTCAAACAGAATTCCCACTGCATTAACACAGAGGGTTGGAGTCTCCGAGTCTTCCCATTTCTAGGTGAATTATGAGCTTGTCTAAACATATCTTCTCTTTAAAAGCTGAGATTTTACATAGTTCTGTTTGACCACTGAAGAACAAGTGGTCTGATTGTTCAATAGGGTTTTAAAGTTTATTTTTATTAGTTTACAACATTTAGCATTTGATTTCTGCTCCCGTGGTGAATAGAAATGTTTCTATTTAAAGCTAAATTTAGAACTTTTGGTATTCAAAGAAAGGACAGAAGTGTATTAGAAATAATAGTTGTGAAAATTAACAACTAGATGGCCTGCTATATTCCAAGAGTGTCAGTCTTATCATGAAGAAAAATTATTATTCCTTTGTAGAATAAAACACTTAGGTACTATGCCCCTGCTCTTCGACTTCTTAAAGTAGTAGTTATTATGTGAGCACCCAAAGCACTTTGCATGGATTCACTCCTTCATTATCACCACCCTCGGAGGTTATTATTTTTACCCCCAGCTTATTGGTTAGGAAGCTGAGGACTAGTAAAGGCAAGTAACTTGACCACTCTCATCTGGAAATAGGGAGCTCAGTAGAGGTTTAAACCCACAGCTGCCCACCTCTGGAGCCCAAGAAACCAGTTCATAAGTTATGATTGTCTTGATTTAAGATATATAATGTCAACTGCAATTGAAGGATTATCACTGCAACCTTGAACTTTATTTCCTAGGTGGTAGTGAACTTATCTTATGATTAGGAAGTGATCCTGTTGTACAAGTTCAATCAGTGCTGCTGAATTGGGTCATCATCTTAAGGTGTGTCTGTGAAGTGGACAAAAGGACGTTTTTCCTCTCCGTTGTTTTTGAGAGGAGACAAGGGTCATCTAACTTCACTTAGGTATTCGTCACTGAGAAGAGATGAGAGAAATCTTGTGACATTGTCATCTTTTTTTTAAATCACTAATCATCCTTAAAGAAAAAAAAACAACAAATACTAAACTAAAGGTAATCGGCCTGGCAAGTTAGATGATTAGTCAATATTAACAGGAGATGACTTACAAGGAAAAATAAAAAAGCAGAAACCTTTCTTCAGTGATAATTCTGAAGACTGAACAACCCACATCACATACCAAGCTGCTGTAACTGAGTGAACTGGGATATTTAAATAACAATGGAGCAGTGATTCTTAAACTTCCCTGGGTCTGATGAGATGGAAAGCTGTGGACTCTTTCTATAAAAAGGTTCATACATGCACAACATTTTATGTACACTGTCAAAGGAACCATGAGCTCCTGCTGCTTTTGACTGGTACTTTGAACTTGGGAGAAACAGCTGAGTCAAGGAAGTGTCTCACCAGGATGTCTAAGAAGCCATAGATTTCTTGAGATTTAGAGACCTCAAATGCCATGCAGATCATGAGATCCAGAGATTTTACATAAGTGACCTAGAGAAGGGAGTTAAATGTTCTGACTGTTTTTCTTCTGAGTCCAAATACCTACAGGGTATGGTATTCAGCCAGGGCCTGTTTGGCTTGCAAAGACTTTTTCCTTGGCTGAGTTTCCAGCATTTCCACATGTTGTGCCCTTACACATTTTCTTTTTCTCTTTCCAGTGTCACTGAGTATGGTCGATCCTTAAGATGTCCAAAGTGACAGCAAATGTAGGCCGTCTAGTAGAGTGAGGTTGTCATGGAGTGACTTGTTTTGCAGCTCTGTGTATTTTACAATCTGGTATAGTATTGATATCCTTGTCATCCATGAAGCTGGCCTTTGGTAAAGTTTTCCATCAATTAAGTTTTATTTTACTTTTTTGCCCTCAACTTATTTTACTAGAATAAATGTGTTTTCAAAATCTGTCGTCTTGGTTAACTATTCATTGAACCCACCAACAGGATACTTCCCTGAAATCTAAACCATGTTTCTGCTTTTTCAGTTTCCAGTCTCTGACTAAATATTTAAAGCACGTTCAGCTCTTTCCTACTGGTCTTCTCAGATATTCCCCATCTATTCTCTTTGCTTCTATATCCATCCTTAAAAAATAATCTTCTTAAATTTACTATCTTATTACTTCCCTGCTCAAACACATTCAGTGTAGCACCACTGCTTATATGAGAAACTTAAATTTGACTAAGTTTTTAGGAATTATCTAGTTCACCCTCTTCATTTTACTAACAAGGAACTGAAGTTCCACAGAGAGGAAGCGATGTGCCTAAGGCAGAAGTGACTCGCTGCAGGGTTCTGGTGGCGGAGTTGGACCCACTAACTTCACTACCTCCTTAGCCCACCATTCAGGTCTCTCTCTGATGGCTCTCCAGGTATATTCCCTATCTCTTATCTGCTGGATCCTGATTTATCCAGGCATGGTCTCCCAAACACACTTTATGTTTTCCTGTCTTTGCATATGATGCTTCATCTATCTAGAGTATCCCACTCCCTTGCAACTAATAAAAACTCCTACTCATTCACACTCCATGCTTAAGCACTAAGTATAATAAATGAGTTATTTAAATCCTTGTTTAGTCTTTAAAAATCCACTACTAGATTCTTTTGTGATTCCCATTTTACACAAGCCGAAACTGAGGGTAAAGTAGATTAAGTAACTTGCCCAAGATCTCTGAGTTAGCATGTGGAAGGGCCTGGAACCAACCTGGACAGTGTGTGCCCCCAAAACTGACTATTTCAAAGGAACAACTTCTAAGTTCCAGGCTAAGGGCCTCCTCTAGTCCATCAAAGTTTCCCTAATGATCAATATACATCAGAGAAGCTGAGTTTATCATAAGGTTATCTGTGCTCTCTGGGTGCTATTCAGCATACTTTAAATGCTTGGAAGAACATAATTCATGTATCAATTGTAAAAATCTACAACTTGACTACAAAAGTTCTCTTCCAAATGTAATTAGAAAGGAACCTATGCAAGCTAAGAAAATCATAAAGGAGAGGCTACTCTGTAGATAACTGTGCTGAGTCCAGAACACAGAGCCAGGGTTTGCATTCTGCCTCCACCAGGAACTCCTCATGCCTGTGACCTTGAGATACCAGTTAACCTCTATTAGCTCCAGGTCTTCATCTGTTAATTAGGTATAATAATATATGTATCATGGAATTGTAATAAAAACTGTATAGGAAAGCTTGTTATAAATTGTGAAGCATTTTCAAAAATAGTATTGCTTTTTTAGTCACATCAGAAATTAAGTATCAGTAAATCAATTAAAAGCAGAAATTATTATGCACCCTCCAAGTAGCAAGGTTTGGACATTTCAGTGTGCTGGCCAGAGAACTTCTTATTTCTTTGACTTCTTTGAATCAGTTTTTATATACAAATAATTGACATAATGGAATTGGCCAGTATACCTCTTACATTTTCTTTCCTTTTTAAGTGTATATACTCAGAGCCTAAGTTTTCTGATTAATAATTTGACCAACTCTTTATTTTTGATAATGTAAATTATGCTTAGAAAAGTGCTAGCTTGTCAAGCAGCTTGTGTTCAGAACTGCTGTCACTTCCAGACACATTTCTCCATCTGGAATGGCTTTAATTTACATGGCTGGTTTATAATATTTACATGATTAATCTTCCCCCAGACCTAACATAAAATGATTAGGTCATTTTGATTTCAAGGATGGGGATGAAGATCCAAAGACAAAATTTTGGAAGTGTAGTGGGAAATTTGATCAAGAGGGAGAAAGTATAATGAGTAAGAGAGTAACTCCTAAATTAAAAATAAAAAACACCACCTTCCGTGGCAGCCCAGATGTGTTTTCAATAAGCAGTGAGGATTCTAGCATTTCATTGGGGATGGCATGAGGAAGGATGATGGGGAGCTTCACAAGAGGGAAATACCCTGGACAGGCGTGCAGGGAGTAGATGAAAATGTGTAGTAGAGCTGAGTCAAGGGAGGCTGTGCTGTCAGAGCCCTGAATTCTAATCCAGACATAACATGTAGTAGCTGTGTGACCCTCGTTACTGGACCTCTTTGAACCCTCCTGTTCTTCATCTGTTAGATAGAGAAAATTTGCCCCACGGATCTGAGGACTGGGCGGGATCATGCCACATAGCCCATTAATGAGCACAGTGCCTGGCATATAGTAAATATTTGCTAAGTGTTAGGCTGGAGGCTGAGATGAATGTGAGGTGGTACCACAGGAGGTAAAATGGTAGTCAGGAAGATTCGCTGAGTTACTCCATGGTTCCCCTCTGGTTTCTAAAAGCTATTGACATTGACATGAAGAAATTTACAGATTGTGTTACGGCAGACATGTCAGAGATGATCTAGTCCATACGTGTGCAATCCCAGCCTACTATGGGGGACAGTTAAAGTATTTAGAGACAGGATGAAGGGGGAAAATAAGTCTGCAAAAGCAACATAGACCTGTTGAAGATATAATAGTGCAAAACCACTTTTTTACATTGTATATTATTTTAAAACCCAGTGGACTAAGTCAGTTGTTGGCTATATTATTCAGCTGGAAAATTTAACAGTGCTAGAAGGGTGGATGACAGAGCCAGTGCTGTATGTAGGAAAGGAGAAAGAGAACCTAGCACTCTGCTTACCAGGACATGTGCCTTGGAAGTCAGTTATAGTTTTCAGTTACAGTTCTGAGAAGCCAATAAAGTTCTCAATAAAGAACATGGATTGAGTGTTTATGATGTGTTTGGCACACTCATCTCAATTTGTAAATTGGTTGTTTGACTTGGGCATTTTTATCACCATCTTATGGATGAGAGAAACCAAAGAACAGAGTTTTGATTTGTTCCAAATTCCCTGGTTCCAAATCAGGCACTTGTTCAACCAGTGTTGAAAGGACTGATGGAAATGTGTTAATGTTTTTTTTTGAAAGCCTTTAAAAGAAGCTGGCTAAATATTTGAGGCATCTTAAACGTTCAACCCTGAGTGAGTGGACTAATTTATGTCACGGAAATGAATCTTTCCAGATTATTTAAAAACATTAAAAAGTTAGAAAGCATTTGCATCTCCTAAGTAGCATTGCTGTTTTGAAGTTTCACTGCCACTTTTCTAGGATGAACATAGAACAGTAGTTCTCAAACTTGAGCATGCATAGAAATCAACTAGAAATCTTGTTAAGTAAGATTTTGGTGGGTCTGCTGTGGCCTGAGAATTTGCATTTCTAACAGGTTCTCTGGGGATGTTAACACATAACTTTGAGAACCACTAACAAGAAAAAATATATTATATTACTGCTTCTGTGGTAGAACAAGTAGGAAAATAGTCCTGGAAGGGAATTTTAAGACCACAGATGGAAACTGAAATTTAGATCATTTTTCCGAAACTTAGTAAATTATACTTAACCACCCATTACTGAATTTGGAGTTCAAAAGATTGATATTATCACTTACTTTATTTTGGGAGAGTTTCTTTGATTACAAAGGGAAATGAAGAATGAAAAATCACTAGGTAAGTATTGAAATTAAGTGGAACTTACAAAAACATAACAGCTTTTTTTGTTGTTAAAAAAGAAACCCACCTAAAACAATATGATTTATTGACATATATGAATTTTCTCATGAATTTTTTCCTTTCTTGCTTTGGTCTCTGTAGGTGGCAAATCTTCCAAAGGACTATAAGATAACCCTCAAATATGTCCCCGGGATGGATGTTTTGGTATGTAAACTATACATTTCTGAGTTTCATAGTAGCTGATAAAAGAGATGGGATCATTTGTATTGAGATGGGAAATTATCTGCCATTTAGGAGTTTGCTAATTGTCAGGATTTGAAGAAGGTATCTTTGGAATTTGACTTACATAGTGTTTTTTTCCACCTCTCAAACAACTGTTAAACTTCAGTTGTAGGTGAACATTTCAGCAGGTGTCTTAAATCTGTATTACCAAAGCAAAAAATATCATCTCCCTTAAAGCTAGCCACAGTTTTTTTCTCTTTTTCCTTAGCCTTCCCCCAAAAAGGCTTGAGTGTAAAATGATGTAAATTCTTTTATATACATCTCGTTCCTATTTGGGAACACAAAATATTTTATCTCAGGATTTGTAATCAGTGTCATAGATTCTTAGAACCTTACAAAAATTGAAACAAAGAAATCTGTTTTTCTCATTACACAATATCAGAAGTCAGACTCAAATATTTCAAGCAAAGGGAACAATGTAATGCCTGTGTACCCATTACATAGCTTGTCAAACCTTACCATTGTACAGTATTTGCTTCAGATATATTTTGTGATAAATGAAATATATAAATAAACTAACACCCCCTGTATGCTCCTTTCCTCTCTCCATTGGTCCTCAGTTTGTCTCTTAGGAACAAGTATTCTGAGCTGGAATTTTTCATTCCAGTTCATGTTTTTGGAGCTTGGTATGAGGATACAATCCCCTGGAGTTGTAGCAACGGAGCAGAGCAGCCCCACATGCTCTAATAATTTTAATGCAAATTACACACCCATATATAAAATACTGTATTTTTGTGCATATTTTTGTATTTTATATTAATGCCATTCTGTTGCATATACTACTTCAGAACTTATATTTCGCAACATACCTTTCACATAATGTGCCCCTCCATGTTGATTCATTTTAACTACTGTATTGTGTTCCCTGAGTTAGTTTAAGACCATTTGGGTTACTTCCTGCTGTGCTAACCAACATCTCTCCATAATTTACCAAATACTTATTACAAATCCACCTTATGCAAGTTGTCTTAGGCTTTGAGTAATTCTTGTGTATATCAGTCAATCAAAATTATCCCAGTTTTTAACTGTGTTAAGCACATCACCAACTAACATGCTTAACCTTGTAGTCTTTGAAAGACTTTTTATCATTTCAAGAGACCATCAAAGGCATATTTCTTTCTCATAAGTAAAGTAATCACTTTAGCATGACCTATCTAAAGGTCCTTAGAACTCAGAACACGTATTTTCATGTTGAACCAGTTGTCCTCGAGTTTAGGTCAATGTTTGTCCTATTCAATTAGGGGGAGTTCTCTGGAAATAGGAATGTAAAGTTAAGAGCAGCCTGCTGGTGAAGTGATCTAATGATCTGATCATTCAGGCAGCCAGCATTTATTTCGGAAAAACTATGGAACTAGCACTTTACCAGGCTCTGAGTAACCAACATACATCAGTTAGCCTGTGTTCAAAAACTTCAATAATAACTGGGGGCAAATTATCTGGCCTTTTTGTAATGCTTTTTATTCTCAAAATGATTCCACATATTTATCTCCTTGGATGATTAGAAAACCCCCGTGAGGAGGGAGGGATAGCTCCTGAGATTCTTATTCTACAAATAACACACTGAAGTTTACAGCCCAGAAGTATTTTGCCCAAGGTTATACAACTAGAAAGTGAGAGTCTTAAAAAAGAAACTTGAGGTCATCTGACTCTTAACAGAGTGTGGGTAGCTAAATAACTACAGTAGCAAGGTGTGGTGTCCTGGGGGAAGCATCTAAGTAATAAAGATGCACCCTGCTCTGTAGGAGCATTTAGGCCTGTGATTGCCCAGCTCACTCAAAGGAATCATGCAGTTTTTTGAAAAACAACAAATGCTATATTGAAAATAACAAAACAGATTATTTTGTGCTGGTATATCATAGATTGTGCTAAAGCGTAGATTTCCGCATTGGCTGGCGATGGCAAGAGCCAAACTTGTAAAAATAAAGCTGATTCATTGCCACATATTTTTTTTGTTGCTGTAATTGAGAAAAGTCCACTATTATTTGATCTTGGCACACCATCCTGGCTCAACTAGAGAAACTGTTCTTGGCTACCGTAGCTGGCAAGGAAGAACAAGCCCGTGCACAGGGCTTGGGCAGAAACAACAGAGGGTTTAAAGCTTTGTTTTACCTTCATTTTAAAACTTTAGTTTGTGCCAAGACCAGACGAGTTTCCCGGTGGAGAGGCCCCTGATTATCAGTGGTCAGAGTCCCAGCAGCCTTATTTTTTGTTTTTAAACAATAGTGGGTGGGGTAAGATCAGAATGGTGTAAGATTCTTTGGGGTCAAAGCAGTAAAATTTCCCTGAGGCACTGGAATAAGAAAGCTCTTAGAATGCACTCTGTCTTTTGCTTTATTTAAAAAATCAGTTAAATACTCCTGAAAAGGGGAGGCTCCTTTTCTAAGGGCCTTCTTAGAAATTACCTAGCAGATTCTCTCTCACAAATAGCAGGGTATGATCAACCCGTTAGTATTGAAATCCAACAATAATTACCGATTCTACTTAAAATTCTTTGCAAAACGACAATATTGTTAGGCTGTTAGGATTTCCTTTGTTCTTAGCCTTAAAATTCCCAAACATCTCTGATCCTTTCCATTTCCTAGTGATGTGATTGCAGAAAGAACAAAAAATTGAGTGGATGAATTGGCACCACACATCTGCAGTCATTCTAATGTCTAAAATATTTTATAAACGATGACTTGCTTGTGGTATTTCAGTAAAAAACTCATCAGTTTTTTATTAAAGCAAATTACATATTCATTAATTTTAACTTTATTTGTACCGAAAGCTTATAAGAATATTCAAAGAATATCCATATACCCTTTAAGCCATATTAATCTATTTTTACTTGTCTCACCTTGTTTGCTTTACTAAATGCTTACTTTTGGTGTGCACATGTGTGTTTCATTATTTCCCTAAACCCACTGAGTAAACTGTATACATGCTGGCTGTTTACCCCTAAATACTTCAGTGTTCATTTCCTAAGTAAAGGGTTTTTCTCTTATATAACCATGGTATGGTTGCCAGCCGCAGTACATTTAGCAATAACTGAAATGATTCAATCTGTTGGCTATATTTCAATTTTAGAATTTTTTTTTTTTTTTGCATTTCTTTTCTTCCAGTACAAGACCCAATCTAGGATCATGATTTGCATTTTGGTAACGTGTGATAGGCAGAATAATGGCTCCTCAGAGATGTCTTGGGCTATGAATGTATTACCTTACATGGCAAAAAGGACTTTGGAGATGTAATTAAGGATTTTGAGATGGAGAGATTATCCTGGATTAGCCAGAAAGATCTAGTCTAATCACATGAATCCTTATGAGAGGGAGGCAAGAGTGTCAGAGCCACACAGAGGTTTGAAGATATACTGCTTCAGAGATTATACCGTTGTACTGCTGGCTTTGAAGATGGAGGAAGGGGCCACAAGCCGAGGAAGGCAGGTAGCTTCTAAAAGATGGAAAAGGCAAGGGAAGAGATTTAAGCCTAGTAAGACCAATTATGGGCTTCTCAATTCAAGAACTGCAAAATAATATTTTTGTGCTGTCTTAAGCCCATCAAGTTCATGGGCACTAAAACATTGTATCTCTTTAGTCTACTTTAAGAGTCCCTCAGCCTTTGTCTTTATGACATTGAAATCTTTTAATCATACAGCTCTCCCCTTTAAGTAAAATGTTTCTTTTTGAAACATTTGATTGATATTTCCTAATGATTATATTCAGATTATGCATTCTAAGCCATGATGCTACATTAAGTGATGATACATCCTCAGGTTATCACGTCCAGAGGTACACAGGGTCCATCTTCCTGTCACATGCTGTTTGATCATCTGGTTAAGGTGTTCCACTATTTCTGTATATTTACTGACTAGCAACTAGTAACCAATCTTTGGGGGACACTTTAAGACAATGTACATTTCCTCATCAAAGATAGATTAAGCATCTCTTCATGATTCTTACCTAAACCAGTCCTTACCATTATGTCAGTTTTTAATTTATTTTGAAGGCAGGGTTAAAGTTGTTGGCCACATGCAATATTACTCTAACAATAAGCCTCCAGCCCTCTTCCAGTGCCCTCCCTGGGGTGTGCATGATTTTCCTTCCTAACTGTTCCCACCTTCTTTTGCCTGCCTTGCTGCCTCTGTGCTCTTCTCATTTCCCTTGCCATTCCAGGAATTTATCACTTGAAGCTAGCACCTTTCCAAATCCTCTCTCAGCCTGTCATTCTCACATGTCCCCTTGCTGCCACTGTTCCCCTGGGTAGGCTTTCTCTGTACCTGAAATGCTGATTGGTCCTTTTGTTTAGGGAACTCCTGACTCTCCATTCCAAACTCACTCTTTTAAGGAAGCCTTCCCTCTCCTCCTTATTGGGCCCAAATCCTCCATCAGAGATTTTTTCCATAGCACCCCTCAGAGTAGCAGTTTTCCATTTATTTATAGAATTATGTAATTGATAATGTTCCCCTTAGCTGTAAACTTTTTGAGGGCAGGAATTGTATATTTCTGCTCCTATGTCCTCGCTGCCTCATGGATGATAGGCACTTCATAAGCATCTGCTAAAAGAAAGTGAGGAAGGAAGGAAGGAGAAATGTTCCCGTAGCATGTCTTCACTTGGAATTTCCCTGAGGCACAAATTTGACCTGAATAGAGTCCACAAGATTGTTATGATGATGGGGGTGTCTGCAACTGATCACACAATAGCTGCACCTCAGTGTTATTGTTATCTTCTTTTAGATATGTGTATATTTTATACAAAATCTTAGGAGTAAGAGTGTTATTCAATTTTGAGGAATCACAATTGCCTTGAGCCTTCTGTTACACTACTTTCATTGAGTCATTTCTTATTCAGGAACTCTCTCCTTGTTCCCAGTGACTGAAGGCTGAAAGCCAAATTCCTGAATCTGACAGCCATGACTCTCCATCATCTTGCCTCACCCTAACTGCCTCGTCTTAATCCCTATTATTCCATAACCCATACTCTGCCACCCCAGCCAGCTGTGTCCCTGCCTCCTAAAATCACTGAACTTATTCTCAGTCCAACACTTCGCTTAGTGCTACTTCCCTTTTCCAAGGATGCCTTTTTCTCTCCCATCCATACATCCAAATTCTACCCACAGAATCATACAATATCTTGTGGCTAAAAGCATGTGAGTGGCCATCCCCTCCAAGGTCAGTTTAGGAACCTTCTTTCTCACAAGTCCAAACACCTTTGCTCTCTCTTTCCTGTACCATCTGGCTAGTAAAAATTGATATCACCCCTACTCTGCTTTTTCTTGGCTCTGGGGAACCACCGGTCAATAACACCAACATGGTGTCTGCTCAGTGGACCTTATGTTTTGTTCATTATCTCTGAATTTCTGTAGAATTCGTCCAGAAACTATTTTGGGTAGCTGATCATATTGCTTACATAGCTGTTTAAAATTGTATATGTTGTGTATTTATTTCCAAGTATTGGTGTGAGATATAATTAGGATGAAAAGTCCAAGATAATGTATATATGCAATAATTGTCAGATGTCACCATTATCATTTTGTTATTTTTTTTGTTTTTACTGCATTTTATTTATCTAAAGATTAGGGACCAGATCTTTCACTCCTTTGTATTTCTTTATCTTTCAGGCAGGTAGTAGCTACTCAAAAACTACTTGCCAGTAAACATTTAACTGTTGGAGAAAAAAGTCTGCTTTCAGGAGCCAATCTTACTCACTGAGACTCCTTTGGTTCTAACAGTAATGAACTCAAGCTTAACAACAGCAACAGGTCTCCATTGTCATAAGGATAGTGAAGAATAGCATTCTAGTCAAGGGCAAGGATGCAGCCAGGCCTCATGGAGGGACTCCAGCTTTTCCCTTCCCCACCTCTGCCTTATTCTTTCTGCATGTGCAGAATTTTGCTCCTCTGTTCCACTCACCCGGTAGAATGTAACTGTCCCAGACCTCCCAAATTTACACATTACAATGTTGGCCCTGCACCAAGACTGATTATCAGTTCCTATCACCACTACCAATTTTGGGGAGGGACTTCCTGACTGCCCATCTGGCTCGGGTCCACCATTGTCCAATCAGCTAGTGAACAAGGAAGTTCACTAGTTGTAAGTATGGGCCCAGAAGTCCAGCCCCTATGATTTGGAGTACTTCCTATAGAAGCAGAATAAGTCAGCCAAGTAGACACTATATACTTATCCAATTCTCTCTCTCATATAATAAAAGTATATTTATTTAAAAGGAGTAAGTGTAAAAAAAGTTAATTAAATGAATAAAATATAACATTAAATACTATTTTTAAATGACTCTTGTGTACTCAAACTATAGGCCCATGTTAATAAAAAGTGACTATATTAAGACACTGTTCAGGATATCTAGAACATTACTGTTTGACAGAAATATAATAGAAGCCACATATGTAATCTTAAAAACTGTCCAATAACCACATTTTTAAAAAAGTGAAATTAAGTATATTTAGTCTAATTACCCAAAATGTTATTTTATTCCATAATTAGTATAAAATTTTTATGGAATATTTCACCTCTTTTTTCCTAGTATGCATTTCACACCTGTAGCATGTTCCAGTAGGGATGCTAAGTTTTCATTAAAAATATTTACTCCATATTTAGATTTTCATACAATTTACAATTGAAAAGGCAGATTCACATACCTAAGCTTTTCCAAATACCCTTAAGTCTTACAGTCACCAAATCAAATATTTTTACACATAAACAAGTTAAAATTGAGTCAAATGAAAATTTTAGTGGTTCAGTCACACTAGACACATTTTGAGTGGCTAATGATTGGCTAGCACAGATAAGACAGACCCTTTTATGAAAAGAGACACTGAAGCTCTAAATAGCTTAGACGACTTGCCTCAAATCACAGAGTGTGTGGACAGAGTTGGGACTGGAATATGCCTGCAGTGATCACGGCCGTCCTCATCTCCCCGCGCTATTCCTTCCTCACTCTGCTATTTTTTGTCTGACTAAGGGGCCATTTATAGGCCTGCTTTGGAAAACAACACATATTTATAGTGTTTGGGCTGATTACCAAATTAAGCAGATTGAGGTTTCTACATAACCAAACCAGAAAATGCATAGACACTTAAAGTGAACACTGACATCCCCAATGAATTGTCTAGGGAGACAAATAAATCATGACAAAACCCAGCTCACCCAAAAGGCAGTTCAGATGTTAGAGACTCCACACTAGTAATGTGAATGCACAGTATTTTGCAAAGTGCTTTATAGGAATGTTTTAAATTTGCCCACAGAATGTTTGAGAGTGGCAGGGGAATGTCCACTTCTAATCCTAAAAGTAAAAACCAGAAGGGGAAGAAACAGAGTCCACTCACGGCAGCTAACTTTTGCTCTTTGGTTATGACCTTTACTCAGAGAAATTCGCGGTCACTAGTATGGCTCTGGATTCATTGAAATGAGTTAGAAAGAGCCATTTCCATTCTCAGGATCTCTGAGTTGAGCCTCAGGACTAGTGTGCCTGGTCCAGACGTGAGACACAAGCTACATCGTGAACCTGGCAGAAAAAAATACTTCGGCTATATGTTCTTTGGCTAGACTCACTGACAAAAGAGCAAGGCTAGTGTGTGGGAGTCCTTGTTTCTAATGTTTCTGTTTTAATTTGTTGTATGACCTTGAACAAACCACTTCACTGCTCTAGGCCTCGCTTTTCCCATTTAGAAACTGGGACTAGCCCAGATGGTCTTTAGGATTCCTCCCAGATCTACAGTCCCGGGACTTTAATGGCATGGCTCTGGATTCTGCTGCTTGCTCAACAGGGGGGCAAATGCTGGAAGCACAAGAGGAAAGAGAGAGATGCTTTGAGCCTTGGGCATTCATACCTCTAATTCTGGCAAGACTGATATTTGACCCACATTAAAGAAAACAAAACAAAAACAATCAAACTGGGTGGTAATGCTGGTAATTAGATTAGTTGGATTAAAAGACTGGGTGAATGCTCCTTGTGAATATTCCTCGGAGGCCTCATAGTTTATGAACCAGGGTTTTTCTCCTTCAGAATCGCTAATGATATTTTACCCCAAACTGTCTGTAGAGGCCTCTCTCACCGTGTAGATGCCTACCACCTTGGGTCCACTGAGCCAGCACACCAGCTCCCTCTACGGAGAGCTGCCGATGGAAAGTAGTGCCAAGAACGGTCCTGAAGAAATACCACGGCGTGTCTGTCCCTTTTCCTTATGGGGAAGCCTTCTGACTCCACACACCTTAGGGAACTGCTCTTAGAGACTCCTCTGCCTCGAAGACTGATGCAGAATAACGTGTCCGGTTCTTTCAACTAATAAACCAGAATAGTTTCTTGAACGAAGCAAGGGATGGATGGGAGGAAGCATACCAGACTTATTAGCAAGTCCTCGGGATGTTTGTAAAGCACCCAATTTATTTCAGCCAGGGTCTCAAAGTTGCCAGCTCTGGGAATGCAGAGGTGTGATATCACACATGTGAAATCACACATGTTGTGAAATTCATTTATCATCTATTTTAAGTTTGTTGGTTTAGAATGTGCATGGATACTTTCATTGTTGGTCTGCAGAAGCAGTCACATTCCTATTTATGTTTAGAATGCCTTTAATTCTAGTAGCTTTTATACCTTTTATTTAACCATTTAGTTAAATCGATCATTTGGTGCCCATGGTACTTTCTTTCCTTCACCTCTCTGACATCTTGTGAGGCTTTAGCAACTTTCCTTATCCTTCACTTCGTTCTACTAGGGAAAGAGAGAATTTTTTTGTATTTTACATTCTTCCGATGAATGTCTAACTTAATATTTATACAGAACAATTTAAGCGTAAAATGGTCTCTGAAAGGTAAGAAACAGTGACAATAATGCCTGTTATTAAGGCAAAGGAAAAAAATTACATTTGTGAACTTAACAACCTTTAAACATCCATTTCCTAATCATAATCTTGGAATAGTTGAAAAACAGAACGACCTCTTGTTATCTCACCAATGAAATACTCAGTTCGTTTTGTTTTGTTCTCTTTGCAAATCATTGACTATATTTAATTAAAAAGAAAATATGAACCTGCTTGATGTTCTAGTTGAAACTGGCTTCCTCTCTTCTAGGCAAATGGGTCAAAACTGACTGATACTTAATATTACTTTTTTACCTTAGTTTTATCTTTAATAAATCCAACAGTATTAAAAAGCTAAAACAGAACTCTTTAAGCAACTTAATGAAAAGATAGGACTTTGCATTGATTAAATAGTCTTTTCCAAGGAAATTAGGTCAAGAGTGAACAATGAGTGAAATACAATTATAGGACTTGTTAGAATATTTTTTTCTAACAGCATAGTCCAGAAGTTCATATCAAAGATCAACAAATTGTTCTTAAGTTTAAAAGGGCAGATACTGGGCTAAGATTAGATTGTGAGAATTCCATGACTTAAACTTAAAGAAATTGCAGGTTTAGGGTTGAACATTTTACTGGAAACAGTTGATTACCGGGACTGTTGATTTGGTGTGTGACCATGCGGGGGGGTTCACAGTGAGGGACTGGTCAGAGCTAAGTCAGAACTTGAATACAGAATGTAAATATAGTTTGTTGACAGTAGAGATAAACAGAAATGGCAGTAAGCACCCCAGAATTCCCCAGTTTAAAAATAAGAAACATATAAACAAAATCTTTACTACTTTAACCACAAAAAAGCAAAAAAAAAAAAAAACCAAAAAAGGAACCTGTTCATTTAAGGCAAAGGCCACAGAAACAAAAGGGGTGCCTTAGTTCAAAACAAAGGAATTTGATTTTGGTTCCTGCATGTCAGAGATCTGAGATGAGGACAGGTAAGCGTATTTATAAAGTAGAGCAAGGACAGAGTTTGAAGAGAGTAATACATGGACTCTGCTTGCCACAGAAAAATTTGCATAATTACACTGGCATGAACTAATCAGTGAAGGCTATTCTACCATATAAGCACTATTGAAATAGAATTTACAGTATGTGCTGTATCCCACATCCTAGGAAATCTGCCCCTTTCTGATAAGACCAACTATCTAAAGGGAATTCCCAATGCCTAAATGGAGGGAAACTTGTAGTAATTCAGTGCCAAAAGAAAGACTGGCAGCTTGGAAAGAGACTTTTAATGATGCAAATATGAACTTGCATGTGCTTGAGATAAGCGTTGATTCATTAAAACAAAGAGTCCATTCTGAACATACTTTGGGAACACATAGACTTTGAGAACTTGGTTGACCAATTGAATGAAATTTCCTAATTAACTAAGTCTCTTTTGGGAGTTTGTTTATTCAACTTATCTGAAGCCAGAGCCAATACTCCTAAAAGTTTTGAATGGCATTTAATGCTTCCAGGAACTGGGGCTTACCTATTCAGAGATAAACTAGTTTCCTTTTTGGCTGTATTATATTAATTAAAACTATTCAGTTAAATGAAAATAAAATGACCCCCTTGTATAATTTAGAATAAATAGATTACTTGACCGTCTCCCACAGAGATAGTGAGCTGGTAGAGAAATAAATATAGTGGTTAGATTAATTTCACATAGCATCAGGTACTCTATGATTATAATATTTTTATTACAATAGAAATTATATTATTTAGGATTTTAATTAAGACAAATTTAGCTATCCCTAACAATTATTTTTCTGTTACATTTTAGAAGACTTAAAAAAAAATAAACCACAGCCTTCACTTAAAAGATCTTTATAAAGGATAATGTTAAAATAAAGAAGTATATGATCTTATGACCAATTACATATTTTAAATAATGTCATATTTTAAAAATATTAAAATCTGTTCTAATACTCTAAGAATTTTTTCCTAATAACCCAAACCTTTACTTATCCACAGCCATTTATAGCAAGGGTCAGCAGAGAAACCCCATAGGGCCAGATTTTGTGTGGAGAGCCAGTGAGATTGTTTTTTTCAGATGAACGTTTGTAGGCTATTTGGTGATAGAGAATGCTTCAAACCTCAACCGCACAAAATGTTGACCCCGGAATAAAGAATTCCATTCTTCTTATTGGTAGACCTACATGACAAAAGAAGTTAAACTCTATTATGCAAAATAAATTATAGTCAATTATTTTGATTACACTTTTAATTTTTTTGATAAAAATTTTGTTTTCTATAAATGTTCCTACAAAATATGCTTGATTTTTGCCTCTTGATGTGCAAAGCCTGAAGTATTTGCCATCTGGTCCTTTATAAAAGTGTGGACCCCTAGAGTGTTTTTTCTCATTCAGTCAATTTTTGTTCTTTAATGCATTAGTTCAGCAAATAGTTTCTGAGCAACGCCTATATTCCAGACACTGTTCTAGGCCCTAAAGATACCACCCCAGGGAACAAGATTTTATAAAAATACTGCCCTCATGAAACTTACATTGAGAGTTTGTACATCAGCTTCCTACAGCCACCTAGTCCCATTGTTCTCATTCTATAGAGAGGCCGAGTGAGGCCCAGAGAACTTAGGGAGTATGCCTGGAGTCTGTCGCCCAGAACAGAGCCCAGTTATAGCTGGCTCCTAGGCCTGAGCTCCCAACCAATGTGCAGGCTGGCTTCACGGGTGGGGCTCCACCTTTAGTTTCATGCTGTTATGTCACCATCTTGAAATTCTTCATCATTTTTTGAACAAGTTTTTGAACAATAAATACATTTTTATTTTTCCCCTACAGCCACAAATTATGTAGCTGATCTCAGGTAGAGAAAAGCACTAGGCAAATGTGCTTTTCTCTCAGACCACATTCCTGCCAGGGCTGTTTTTCTGTTATTGTTGTTTTTAAACACCTATGTGAATTCATTTATGAAGGAGCCTTGAAAACTGTCAAGCACTTGAGAAAATAAGCTACTATTAATCCATTGTTTCATATCCAGTTCACCAAAAGACCGAAGTTCCTTGAGGTCTAGGACTCTCTCCCACAAGTGTTTGTTATTCCTTCTGTCTAAAGCCCTTTTAAGAAAGTGAGTGAACAATAAATTTTCTTCAGTAGAAGAATAAATAATAAATTCTATTACTAGCTGAACTTTGTCAAGGGTATGAGTTGTCTCTGTCTCATCTTAATTTACCTCCATAAATAATGAGCAAAATCTTTACCAGCAACATGTTCCTCTGATCTTTATGCATCGTACATTTTGAAATAGATGTTAGATCTGGGTTGAACAAAATACAAGAACTGACCTATTATAAGGAAATCCTTTGTCGAGCAGTCAATGACTAAAACACTGATGGCTTTGAAAGATGATCTGAGTTAACCGTACTTAAAATAAATAGATGCTTTATCTTCAATTTCTTGCAGCCTAGTCATTGTTGGATAAGAGAGATGGTGGAACAGTTATCAGTCAGCCTGACTGATCTTCTGGACAAGTTTTCAAATATTTCTGAAGGCTTGAGTAATTATTCTATCATAGACAAGCTCGTGAAAATAGTGGACGACCTTGTGGAGTGCGTGGAAGGACACCCACTTGAGGTAACCTTATTCTCATTGGGGCTGCCTTTACCCAGTCTTCTCTAAAACTTGTGCTGATTGGTAGTGGCATCTTTATTTGTGTGATTTTTAATTTATAAATCAATTTACATTTTTTTTCAGATGAGCACAGAAACTAGATGTTTCTAGTTATACCACAATGCCAAAATGCACATTAAGACTTAAATGTTGTCACTTAATATACAAATAAAATTTATTTACACTACAATGTAAAAGCATCCCTGAATTTATTCCACGTGAGTATAGTTCTCATAACCTTCCTATTAGGTTACAAATGTTCATTGACCTTTAAATGGAAACACCCGTAATGAACACCAACATTAACTTCTCATCCGTGGTAATCATGTCAGCAAAGAAGGGCATGCCAACATCTCCAAGTGGCTTGGTGATTTGTTTTACCAACTTCATATTATAGGCATGGCAGTACTTTGGGTTCTAAGAGTATCGAAGAGGCAGTGGGCCTCTAAAGATTAAGACTGAGAAGCTGGAGTTCAAATCCTCTCGCTAATTAGCTTTGTGAACTTTACCTCTGGTGTGTTCACTTTCTTTATGCCTAAAATGGGAACAGTGACGTGATCCAGCTCATAGACTTGACATTAGATTATTCAGGATGACTGCTAAAGCACTGCATCTGGCAAAATAATGTTAATATTTTTATTATTATTTTATGACACTATATCTGTATTAGAATAAGTCTTGGGAAACCTCTTTGGCAGAGTTCCCAAGCCAAGGTGTAGCCTACAGGCCTTCTAGAAGTTTAAACCTTAAATGTGATTCGGTAGTGTAATACTCAAATACTCCTTTTCCCATCCAAAAGCCATTACTCTTTAAGACCCAATTTCAGTCCCATTTGTGTTCTCCAATCTCAGAATTCTTTCCATGCTAATAGGCTAATTACTGTATTTCATCACTTGTTATTTTACTTTCTAGTTTCTGAATCAGCATGTATCTTACAATCAATGATATCTTAGAGTTAACATCTCCTTTTTTATTGTATTAGTACAAATAGTGTGCTGATGGTATTAATAAGAACTGGAGGTCACAAAAAGTGGGGTATATCAGACAAGGTGTCATGAAGAAAAAAATAGGCATTGGGGCTTAAAAGATGAGTTAGATGTTCAGTAAATAGCAATGACAGAAAGAGCATTACAAATACTGAATAATGTACATTTTCTAATCATGGCACTTTGGAACACAGAAGATTCATACCAGGTGGTATTTCTCAGTTGCTTTAGAGACTGTGCTAATATGTATAAAGCACTTAAAGCAGGTACAAAGTAAGTGCTACAGAGGGGTTAACTTGTATTACCTGATTTTCTTTATAATCCTGCATTCGTGAATTCCTAAAATATAGCCTTGATTTGCTTTTGGGGGGACTTAATAGAAATTAATCATACTCTTTTTATCCTTTTGTGATTTCTTTCATTTAGCATTGTGTTTATAAAATATATCCACTTTGATGCACAGAGTTGTAGTTAATTTTTTTTACTGCTTATAGAGTATTCCATTGATTCAATATGTCACTATTTATCAAACTGCTCTCTAGATGATTGAAGTAAAGGTTTATAAACACTGCTGCTATGAACTTTCTTATGTGTATCCTGGTGCATATGTGCAAGAGCTTCACTAGAGTATTTCCCTAGTAGTTTTTTACCTAGTAGTATTTACCCTAGGAATTTTTGGGTCATAGTGTGGGCATGTGTCCAGTTTTACTAGATACTGTCAACTGTGTCTGTTTGTATTACTCCACCCATGTATAAGAGTCACCTTTGCTCCTTATACTTACCAACATTTAGTACATTTTAAATTTTTGGCTACTTGGAGCATGTGTTATGGAGGGCTAGGAGTAATGATTTTAATGAGCATCTCTGAAGAACAGTGTCTTGAGTTTGTTGTGTAGATTATTTCATGATGTTGTGTTCACCTTACTCACACACACTGCCACCCATCGCTTTTATCGGGAGTTGAGCCCTGGAGGATCACTGTCCTGTGGTCCCATTTTGAATATTGAGTGTTAAACTAGTTGTCTAAAAGTGCTCATTTTACTTGATTTGAAGGACATATTTACAGTCTATTCACCTTAACATCAGTTAAATCTGCATAGACTATTTGAAAAATATAATCCCACTTTTTCCTTTTTAGAATGTAAAAAAATCATCTAAGAGCCCGGAGCCCAGGCTGTTTACTCCTGAAGAATTCTTTAGCATTTTTAATAGATCCATCGATGCCTTCAAGGACTTGAAGATGGTAGCACCTAAAATTAGTGAATGTATGTTTTCTTCAACATTAGGTCCTGAAAAAGGTAAGACACAGTATTTCTAATTTAGAAAGGTAAAATGCAAGCTTGAATCTTACATATGTAAGTAAGAATCTGCCTTTGACTCAAAGTTATGTGTAGCTAGAGAAAGATCTGTGTGTATGTCTAATATAAAAGCAAGTATCAATGGCATGAAAGAAATGAATGGTTGTAGATTTGTCAATTTTCAAACCAAAACAGCATTCATCATTTTCAAATTAAAGAATCATGTATGAGTAAACAATATATGAGATAGTCACTCATAATTGTTATCTGATATTTGCTAGTACTGTACAATTATATTATTCTTCATCTTCAGTCTTCTCAGCTCTTTTCTTTAAGCGTCTAAGTCATGAATTTCCTTCTAGACCACTTACTCTGTATTGAGATTCCTTTTTTCCTCACTGGGTCTCTATAATACAAAAATCTTAATTTTATAGATTTTTTTTAAATGACCAACAATTTGCATTATTTATATTTATTGGCATATGGAGGCAATGAAGCTTTGTTCTACAAGATGACTGTGGTGAGTTTCTTAACAAAAAATAGAACAGCAAGACCCAGTATGAGATAAATAGGATCTGAATAATCTAGATTTGGGAAGCAGACCTGGAAAGTACTCTGGTTTTGTACTTCAGCCTTTTGGGGACTCTGTACCTTATGTAAATCACCATACAACACTGACACATTATTGCTTTCTATTTAGATTCCAGAGTCAGTGTCACAAAACCATTTATGTTACCCCCTGTTGCAGCCAGCTCTCTTAGGAATGACAGCAGTAGCAGTAATAGTAAGTACACATATCTGATTTAATGCATGCATGGCTCCAATTAGCATCTGTAGGAGTATTGCATGGGCTTTAAAGGAAATTTCTACAATTATTACAATTAATACTGTTCTGTTACTGTTCTCCCTGTTATAGTCTTCCTAAGAATAAATAATTGGCTTCCCTATAGCTCGACAATGTTTAGATAATTGGGCCAATAAATTTTCTGCTAAGATTTAAAATAAAGCATGCAATTAATTTTTAAAATATTATTTAAGCTTTTCTCATCATTGACTTGAAATATGTTTCATGTGGAATTTGCCTGACAACATTCTAAAATGGAAAGTACAAATGCTGGTCATTCAGAATTCCTAGGATGTTTCAATTTTATATATATTAGTATTTACTATTGTGTGTTTGGAAATTTGATGACTTTGTTATTGTACTATAAAATTATATGTTAGAGGAAATCTTCTATGAAATTTCTGTCCTCTTTGGCCAAGAACCCAGTTTCTTGGAAGTCTAATGTTTTCTCTTCAAATGCAAGCAAAGGTCATTGGATTTACTAAATATTCTGACTCTCTAATCTCGTGGAAGCTGTAGGAAAAAAAAATTCATCCTGTGATCTTAGCTAAGAAAGTCATCCCATAAGACTTAATAATGGGACACTGTCATGTGTTCAGGGACATAGAAGACCTGTCTGTAAAAGAGAATAATTAATTGAGTACAAATCCACAATGGCAATTCTGCAATTCAGAAATTTTTCACAAATCTCCAATATCCCATTTGTTTTGGAATTTTTGCCACCAAAACCTGACCTGAGCTGAGATGAGGTTATTATAGTCTTTATCCTTCTAAAAGCGAATGTTTATATATTTCATTACAGAAATATTAATGTATTTGATTACAGGGTGCTATCCAGACCTGAGGATACTATATAATAGTTTCAGGACAGAACCTTCTAAAATACTAAATCACATAACACATGCAATCTAAAAGTTTTAAAATGGGATTTTGTTAGTCAGTTAACTACAGGTTTTACTAACCTTTCAAAGAAGGAACTTTTGACTTCTTAGTTTATATTTCATTGATTCCTACTCTTTTTTGCTTCCTTCTGCTTTTTTTTTTTTTTAGGGTTTATTTTTT
>JAVSCE010010752.1:0-45821 GCA_032199065.1 Smutsia gigantea | reverse complement strand
AAAGCATTTGACAAAATTCAGCATCCATTCATGATTAAAACTCTCAACAAAATGGGTATAGGGCAAGTACCTCAACATCATAAAGGCCATATATGACAAACCCACAGCTAACATCATACTTAACGGCGAGAAGCTGAAAGCTTTTCATCTAAGATCGGGAACAAGACAGGGATGCCCACTCTCTCCACTGTTATTCAACATAGTACTGGAGGTTCTAGCCACAGCAATCAGACAAAACAAAGACATACAAGGCATCCAGATTGGTAAAGAAGAAGTCAAATTGTCACTATTTGCAGATGACATGATACTGTACATAAAACCCTAAAGATTCCATTCCAAAACTACTAGAACTAATATCTGAATTCAGCAAAGTTGCAGGATACAAAATTAACACACAGAAATCTGTTGCTTTCCTATACACTAACGATGAACTAACAGAAAGAGAAGTCAGAAAAACAATTCCATTCACAATTGCATCAAAAAGATAAAATACCTAGGAATAAACCTAACGAAGGGAGTGAAAGACCTGTACTCTGAAAACTACAAGACACTCCTAAGAGAAATTAAAGAGGACACTAACAAATGAAATGCATCCCATGCTCTTGGCTAGGAAGAATAAATATTGTCAAAATGGCTATACTACCTAAAGCAATCTACAGATTCAATGCAATCCCTATCAAACTACCAGCAGCTTTCTTCAATGAACTGGAACAAATAATTCTAAAATTCATATGGAACCACAAAAGACCCCGAATAGCCAAAGCAATCCTGAGAAGGAGGAATAAAACAGGGAATTACACTCCCTGACTTCAAGCTCTACTACAAAGCCACAGTAATCAAGACAATTTGGTATTGGCACAAAAACAGACCCACAGATCAGTGGAATAGAATAGAAAATCCAAACATCAACCCAAACACATACAGTCAATTAATATTTGATAAGGGAGCCTTGGATATACATTGGGGAGATGACGGCCTCTTCAACAGCTGGTGTTGGAAAAACTGGACAGCTACATGTAAGAGAATGAAACTGGACTACTGTCTAGCCCCATACACAAAGGTAAACTCAAGGTGGATGAAAGACTTGAATGTAAGTCATGAAACCATAAAACTCTTAGAAAAAAACATAGGCAAAAATCTCTTGGACATAAACATGAGCAACTTCTTCATGAACATATCTCCCAGGCAAGGGAAACAAAAGCAAAAATGAACAAGTGGGACTATATCAAGCTGAAAAGCTTCTGTACAGCAAAGGACACCATCAGTAGAACAAAAAGACACCCTACAGTATGGGAGAATATATTCATAAATGACGTATCTGATAAAGGGTTGACATCCAAAATATATAAAGAACTCATGCACCTTAACAAACAAAAAGCAAATAATCCAATTAAGAAATGGGCAGAGGACATGAATAGACACTTCTCCAAAGAAGAAATTCAGATGGCCAACAGGCACATGAAAAGATGCTCCACATCGCTAATCATCAGAGAAATGCAGATTAAAACCACAATGAGATATCACCTCACACCAGTGAGGATGGCCAACATCCAAAACACAAACAACAACAAATGTTGGCGAGGATGTGGAGAAAAGGGAACCCTCCTACACTGCTGGTGGGACTGCAAATTAGTTCAACCATTGTGGAAAGCAGTATGGAGGTTCCTCAAAAAACTCAAAATAGAAATACCATTTGACCCAGGAATTCCACTCCTAGGAATTTACCCTAAGAATGCAGCAGCCCAATTTGAAAAGGACAGATGCACCCCTATGTTTATTGCAGCACTATTTACAATAGCCAAGAAATGGAAGCAACCTAAGTGTCCATCAGTAGATGAATGGATAAAGAAGATGTGGTACATATACACAATGGAATATTATTCAGCCATAAGAAGAAAACAAATCCTACCATTTGCAACAACATGGATGGAGCTAGAGGGTATTATGCTCAGTGAAATAAGCCAAGCCGAAAAAGACAAGTATCAAATGATTTCACTCATATGTGGAGTATAAGAACAAAGAAAAAACTGAAGGAACAAAACAGCAGCAGACTCACAGAACCCAAGAACGGACTAATAGTTACCAAAGGGAAAGGGACTGGGGAGAATGGGCGGGAAGGGAGGGATACAGAGGGAAAAAGGGGCATTACGATTAGCAGATGTAATGTGGGGTGGGCACGGGAAGGGCAGTACAACTCAGAGAAGACAAGTAGTGATTCTATAGCATCTCACTACACTGATGGACAGTGACTGTAATGGGGTTGGTGGGGGGGACCTGATGAAGGGGGTAGTTTAATAATCGTAATATTGCACATGTAATTGTAAATTAATGATAATAAAATAAATTATATTAAAAAAAAAGATGAAGTATCTTTAAAATAAGAGAAGTTATTTGTAAATAGATACACTGTTATTATTTTAATACACTTTTATCAAAAGATGCTCTCCAACACAAGGCCAGCTTCTCTCCAATTTTAGGAAGATTGATAAAAGTTCCATATAAAACAAGGGCAATTTGGTCAAGCAAGCTAAACAAGGTACACATAAAGTGAGTCCCTTCAAAAATAGAAACTTTTAAGTCATTTATATTGCTTGACTAGATCTTTCCTTTTTCGTTTTGATGGTCATTAGGGACTCAGTCTAAATTATAAAATATTTTTAGAGAAATGCTTTATTTCTCAGTTTAAACTGGTATTTTAAGAATAATGTGTCATTAGAACATTGTATGCAAACAGCAGATGATTTTAGGTTTATTCTTAAGCAGATAGAATATTTTTGTTAACACAATTTTTGCATTAATAAAATCTTTTCATGAAAAGCATTAAAGTTTCCATCTATCATGTGTATAGCTATTGTAATTTCACCTGATTCTTAACATACTAATTAAAGTATAATAAAAGGCCATCCAATACACTTAGACTTCTGTCTTCTCTGATACCATCCATTTGACAGAAAGTGATCTTTTAAAATATTGGAGCATATCTTCTTTTGCCTATATAATAAATTCCCACTTTTTTTAGCATCAGACAAAGAAAAAATGTCAATGACCAGAGAAGTTTATCAGATAAATAAAAACTAAATAAAACTGATATTAAGAATTTATTCAGGAATTTATCCCACTTATATACTCTCAAAGATACACAAACTGGTTTTTACAATTGTATTCATAGTTGCACTGATAGAAAGAGCCAGTAACTGGACACAACCAATATATCCATCAATTCTCACTGGTTAAGTTAAAGCAGGATGCCTCCAAATGACAGAATATTGTGAACTCATTAAAAAGACTCAGGTAGACCTCCAAGACATAACATTAAGTTACAAATATAAGGTATAAGCCAATATGTATTATAGGATCCCATCTCTGTAAAGCACTAACGAGATATATACACAGGCACATCTATGCATTAAAAATATCTCTTAAGGACACCTACTGGGATGAGTCAGCCTTTTATTCTACTCAGGGTTTCAACTGATGGGATGAGGCTCACTCGCATTAGGGAGGGCAATTTGTTTACTCAGTCTACTGATTTAAAAGTTAATCTCACCCAAAAATACACTTAGAGCAACACCCATACTGTTTGACCAAATGGCTGGGCACCTGAGTAAGAGGGATTTCTTCTTGCCTGACTGCATTCATACTAGGATATCTTTTTTTTTTTTTTTTTTTTTGCACTTAAACATTGTTTCTTGCTTGGTTTTGAGCCCATAGGCCTTCAGAATGGAACATCTCTGGCTCTCCTGAGTCTCCAGCTTGCTGACCACAGACCCTGGGACCTGTCACCCTCCATAATCACATGAGCCAATTTTTTATCATAAATTTCTTATATTATTTATTACTTACTTTCTGTTTATAATACATCATCTTCTTAAGGACATTTTAGGTATATACCTACATACACATATTTAGATTTCTATCCCACTGGCGCCATTGCTCGGACAACACTAACACATACCAGATTCAAGGACATATGATCCCAGAGAAGCAGAGAAACCCAAATCATGCTTTTTATCAACTCTTATAAGTGGCCTCTCCTGACAGAAAATTGTCAAAGGGCTAGGAAAATGGCTTAGACATGTACTCTAACACTTTTACTGGAAACAATACTGAGAAACCTGTGCCAGCTCCTTTTTTCGTATTTGTTTCACATATTCTTAAATAAAGTTCAGATTTTTCATATAAAATAGTAGCTGCTATTTACTCTGTTTCCTTCCATCCGGTGTGTATGGACATATACAAATTGTGTTATAAAGGTTTGCTTATAAATAAATGAATTTGCTAGGCCATGAAAAGAGACTGAATTCTAACACACATCCTTCCAGCCGCAATGGACAATACAGGCATTTTTTGCAACTGAGTTGCAGACAAAAATACCAGTCAAGCAGCAATGGAGGTAGATGCACCAGGACTGGGAGCTGTCTTTACTTAATTTCAAAAGTTTTTAATAAAAGTCTCAGAATTTATATACACTCCTGACATGGGAGTGAGGGAATGTAAGGGTATTATCAAAAGGAGTTTTCTTATCACATGAAAAAAGCCAAAGACATATGAAATTATCTAGGAAACAGGCCCTTTTTTTTCTCAGGGGGAGATTAAGAGCTGAACTTCAATTTTCAGAAAAAGTAACGATTTGGTGGTAAAGTCTAATGGAAACATGTGGACAGTGACTACCTATGCAAATAAATGGACGGTGGAAATTTTAACAAAATACTTTCCTCTATGTAGCCTCATTTGACACTTGTATCTCCATGACATAATAGTAATGGCCTTGTTTTACAAATAAGAAATGTGAGGCTTGAAGACACCAGTAATTTTAAAATCCTTGATTCCAAATCAGGGCAACACACCACCTCTCATTCATGTCTTGTAAATGCTCTGCTTTTCTTGGTTATTCCCTCATTGCATGCATTACCCTCTGTGCAGTTCTAAGACAATACTGACTGTATTCTTCCCCATGAATGTAACCCACAGAGTAACCATTTTACCTCCCTTGGTCCCTCTGAGGTAACACTGTCTGCGGGATGATTCTGCTGGACCCCATGATGAGGGCTCTGTGTGTCCAGGCAGCGGTTGCAAAGGAGAAAAAGAGCCCACGTGTCCCCCTCTCACAGACACTGCCTCACTCACTAGGCTGGTGATTTTGCAGAGGACTGCTTGAAGAGTTCATCCCAAACTTGCAAACAGAACAAAGATTTGCAGAACCATTTGGTACCGAGGACAATTTTTTTTTTCTGATTTGAATCCAAGGACCTTTAGGTGAGACACACGCCACAGCCCCCAGCTGTCTTACCCTTGGGTGCCTGTGATGTTTGTGTTGCCTCTGTGGCCCCTTAAGACACTTAAATTTGTAGCTTCTGAAGCAGGTCCTTACCACCAGGTCACAGGTGTTGATTCCAAAGCTGCACTGAACAGGGAGTGTAGGGGGAGACGGTGGAGTCAAACCCTGTCTGAGTTTAATGCTCAGTTCTTTGAAGCCTCTCTGTGACTGAGATTACAGGTCTCACTATCCTGGGCAGGGGGATGAACCCCATGTCGAAACATGTCAAGCATTCGGGGGGGTTTCCATGGGGTCTCCCTTGCTTCCCATCACCAATCTCTCCCATTACCCCATCCCCTTACCTTTTCCTGGTACTTTTCAGCCCTCCCTAAGAAATAAGCAGTTAAATCCATAATCCAACGAGTGCCAAAGATTATAATAAAAATAGTTAGCATGGATAGAGTGTACACTATGTGTTTTAGTATTTATTATTAGCTCAAGAGAATTATTAACCCTACTTTATATCTGGAGAAGCTGGAAAGGTATAGAATGATGTTACTGGTGCCATAGCATATGGGATTTCAATCCAGACCACTGCCCTGGGCTCTCAACCATCATACCTCTTCTGCTTTCTCCCCCAGACATCCAGAATCTTCTGCTGCAAAGAGGAGAGAGCTGGGCTCCAACTCAGACTATGAAAGGCTGCCTCAGAGAGGAAAGGACTGAGGTGTGGCAGGGGATGCTGAAGAGAGGGAAGTGGGAGTCTTTCTTCCAAGCTGTAATGCATCCACTTCAACTACCCTCTCCTATACTCTCCTTGTTGAGAAGCAAAACCAAACACATTTTGAAACTTGGTCTGGAGGTCTAAAGTAGAAATCCATACTCTTACTATTAACATAACTTTGGCATTATTTCTTGCAAATTAATATCCTAGTCTTATTAGGCCTAGAAACCATTCACCTTGCCTCTTCCCCAGACCATGCATGAAGCATCACTTATAAACTAAACGGTGAACAATACAAGGCCCAAATCACCTTTCCCAAGAGAGGAGGCAAGGGAAGGGAAGGGAATTGAGGAGAAGGAGGGAATTCTCAGTGTTCTCCTTCATAGTTTGATAAATTTTGATCATTCATGCTTTTTAATATGTCTTAAAAACTCTACATAAAAAAAGAAAAAAGACACCTGGAAAATACATCCTGATATAGGGTCTGGGGGGTCCAGGAATATCTACATATCTCAAGCCTGGCTCTTTCCCTGTACATTGCAGAAGGCTAGCTTCTTTCCTGGCGATAGGGGCTGCATAGACTGCCCAGAGAGGCCTGGTATGGGACCAGAGCCTACTGTGACCTGGAATTCATCTATGTCATGATAATACAGAGGCTTATAAGATTTAAATAAGTGAACAAGAAAAATAAGTAAGGCATACTTGTATTCATACATTTGTAATGTATTCAGGGTAGAAATCCATTCAAAGCTAATTGCTAGGCAAAATAACCGACTAACTGAATTGCCCAGAAATCATTTAGTATGGGTAACATAATGCAGTGTCTTAAATACAAACTATCATGACCCTAGAGGAGCTTTTATTTAAGAGAGGGAAGAAATGAGGCCTTAAAGTGTTCATTTTTTTAAGCTCTTTGCCATCTGTTTGGGTGAAAGAATATATAATGGCCCGTAAGCACCATTATCACTAATTATCTGTCACTAGAAATCTTTTTCAGTTTACCATTAGCATTAAATTCGAAACAAGAATCAGGCTTATTAAATCCTAGGCTAAATTTTTATTCTCTACAGAGACATGTAATTTACAAAACATTTTGATGTTCTAATGTGGACTCTCAGTCCAAAAATACAGGATCCAAGCCAAATGAACCTCTGTGCATGGAATTGCCTGTCCAGTCCTCAGACTCGGAGTGCCGTGTAATCTGGGCTTAAATAGGTTTTGGATCCGGTTGGGTTCTAGCTGGATGGCCAATGAGCAGGTAGACTCTGGTAACAGGTTAATATTATTTAGAGGAGCCTGCCCATGTCATGAAGGTCAATGGCCTTGCAACTCCAAGATTCAGTGATTCTAGGTCTTGAAAGAGAAGGGTAATATATGTTTACTAAATAGTGACTAAAAGTCTTCAGTCACCTACTGTGTGTCATTCACACAAAAGACTTCACACAAAGGACCCACAGAAGAAGCCTGATAAATATTAGCTATTGTTGCTGTTGTTGGAGAATGGCTCTTGGCTTCTTGGCTTGATTTTTCAATTAAGTTATTTCTGCTAACCTACTAACTATTTTAGGGGAGTTGAAATATCAGGTAGTCTCTCTTTCTCATTAGCTTACTAAGCAACACTAAGCAACCATATTGCAGGTGGTTTATAACTAGATTGGTTCATTTCATGGCTTGATTTCCCTCTTAAAACATTATAAAATCAAACTAGCCTGCTACTTGACTCTGGAGCCTGGGGTTTACTCAGGAACCAAAGAATATTTTCTGTAAAAACATGGCAGCTTCCCTTCGTGACTTGTCCTTGGAGATTATGGACACTCTGGAAAGTCTGAACACCTTGGCCAACTGCTGAATGCCCTTGACAATGTGATACTCTCCTATATTCCCAGCCTCATTAACTAATTGTTCCCTACGTGAACTTTGTGCTACAATAAATCCAGACTATCAAATGGCCCCTGAACCTCAGAGAAAATTAACCTAGCAAATTTACTGACTATACGTAAAATACCTTTGTTCATGCCATTTCTTCTTGGAGTTGTTCATTTCTTCCATATTTTTCTCACACTTGAAGACCATGGTAGCTATGCTTTTGGAAACAGGCCTTCCCAAATTCCCTTTCCTAGGAATTGCCACCATCCTCTCTACCCCACTGGGGCTGCTAAAGAAATGGGTGTTGGTGACTGTTTTTATCATGTGTTCCCATCCCTGCTCTCAGCTGAATGAGCTGTGTTGAGTGCATAGCTGACCCAAACTGGACCAATCAATCAGATTCTTTTCCTAGGAATCTGGAAAAAACACAGAGTCAATTCAATGTGGAAAGCTATGTAAAAGTTCATCTAGGGTCTGTCCTTGAGTCGGTACCATGGCAACCCAAAGCCACGTTGTGCAAGACAAAGTTATAGAAGATCAGAGACCAAGAGTAAGCAAAGAAAGTCAGCTTGCCAAATGGAAGAGACCATGCTTGCAAGATTATGCACAGAGAAGAATTATGCAATCACTGAAAGAAAAAGCAGTTATGGTCCTTGGCAACTCCCCGGTTTGCAGCTCCATTTCCAGCTTTATCTCACTGATGAGAGCTGTATATCCTAAAAAAAACCTCCCTTTCAATTGGACTTATTTTGAGTGGATTTTCGTCCCTTACGACCACTGAGTTTTGCTTTTAAAAAATACCCTCATTCAGATTACAACTCTTCCATGACACTCTTCTGAATTGTCCCAGCTGGAATGATTCTTGCTTTGCCATGCTACCTCGTCACGACCTGCCTGCTTCTCTGTTCTCACTACCTTTTAGTCAATGCATCCTTCCTTGAGACTTAACCCCACCCTTAGCCCTAGGATAGCTCCCCACAACAGAGAATCATCCACCCAAAATGTGAATAACGCTAAAGTTGAGAAGCCCTACTTTAGAGTACTGGTCAGATGACCTTGAACAAATTGTTAAACATCTCCATGTTTCAGAATTTACCTCCATAAAAATTCAGATATATTTCTTTAGAGTTATCACAGTATCTAACACAGTGTCTTTGGAGCCACAGTGTATTTGTCATCATTGTGCTTATACAATGAAAAAAAAAGCTTATTAAATAATCATGCCATTTTCTAAGTATCCCTTCCCTATTCTATCTATATTCCAGGGTTGGAAAAATTCTTGGCAGTGATGATTCCATGTTTACTCATCACATCTTTCAGGATTTTAAAGATTTTGATCATACTCTTCTCTTGATTCTTTTTAAATAAGATTTTTTTAATAAAATTGTTTTATGGTAGTAAAATATCCAAAACAAAATGTATTAACTTAACGGTTCTTAAGTGTACAGTTTAGTGGTAGTAAGTACATTTACACGGTTGTGTATTACCATCATCCATCTCCAGAACTCTTTCCACCTTGAAAAAGTGAAACTCTATAATGAGTAAACAGTAACTCCTCATTTCCTCCTTGACCCTGTCCCTGGCAATTATCATTCTACTTCCTGTCTCTATAAACTTGACTATTGACTATCTAGGCACTTATCTAAGTGAAATCACACAGTATTTGTGTTTTTGTGACAAGCTTATTACACTTAGTATAATATTCTCGAGGTTCATCCATGTTGTACCGTGTGTCAGGATTTCATTCCTTTTTAAGGATGAATCATACTCTATCATATATTTATACCACATTTTACTCATCATTCATCCATCAGTGGATACTTGGATTGCCTCTACACTTTAGCTATTGTGAATAATGCTGCTATGAACACGGTTGTACAAAAATCTCTTCAAGACCCTGCTTTCCATTCTTTTGGGTATATATCCAGAAGTGGAATTGCTGGATTATATGGTAATTTTACTTTTAACTTTTTAAGGGACTTCCATATTGTTTTTCACAGCAGTTACATCATTTTATATTCCCACCAACAGTGCACACAGGTTCCAATTTCTTCACATCCTCAATAATACTTATTTTCTGTTGTTATTTATAGTAGCCATCTTAATAGAAGTAGAGTCTCATTGTAGTTTTAATTTGCATTTGCCCAATGTTAGGTGGTGTCAAACACCTTTTCATATGCTTTTTGGCCATTTGCATATCGTTTTTGATGAAATGTCTGTTCAGGTCCTTTGCACATTTTTGAATTGGGTTGTCTGAGTTTTTGTTGTTGAGCTTTAGGCATTCTCTGTATATTCTGAATATTAATCCCTTATCAGATATATAATGAACAAATATTTTTTCCCATTCTGTCAACTGCCTTTTTCCTGTTAATAATATCTTTTGATGTGCAAAAGTTTTTATTTTCTTGAAACCCAACTTGTTTGTTTTTGCCTGTGTCTTTGTGTCATGTCCAAGAAAACATTGCCAAATCCAATGTGGTGAAGCTGTTGTCCTGTTTTCTTCTAAAAGTTACATAGTTTA
Source organism: Smutsia gigantea (assembly GCA_032199065.1). NCBI lineage: Eukaryota > Metazoa > Chordata > Mammalia > Pholidota > Manidae > Smutsia > Smutsia gigantea. The sequence continues at coordinate 35,453 of JAVSCE010010752.1, read as the reverse complement.
TTCCTATTCTCTTCTTGATTGCTTTTAGAATTTTATTTTTCTAAATACAGTCTGCAGACTTAACATGTTTCAAGGTAAAAAACACACAGATGCATCATTCATCTGCAAAGCCCAAAGGCATGAGCTGTTGTGCAAGTACAGATTTGTAAGCACATGTGTGTACCCAGGTACTCGCACACACGTGTTAGGGTGTATCTTGCTGCAAGAAATAGAAAACCTTAACAACAGTACAGGAAATATGGGTATGTTAGGTAGCCTAGGCTAATGGCTAAACAAACAAACCTAAAAATGTAGCTATACATTTTTTCTCTTAAGAAAAAGTTTATTTTTTGCTTTCATAGCATCCAAAACAAGTATTTCCAATTGATGGCAGGCTGTCCTCAAAGTGATGATTCAAAGACCCATGCTTTTTCCTTCTTGTACCATCTTTAACAGGCTCCATGTCCATTTGCAGCCAGCTGATGAAAGGGGACAGAGAGAATGGAGAAGCCACATCTGCTTCCTAACCCCCTTGGTTTATAAGTGACATATGTAACTTTTACTTCCAAGCTTTTGGCAATACCTAGTCCCCTGGCCCTTCCTGGATGCAAGCCAGCATGAGGGAAAGGAAGTCCCTCACAGCATAGCAGCTTTCCAGTGGTGGCTCTGTCCCTGCACTGTCCGATACCGTAGCCACTAGCCATGACTTGTCATGAAAATAAGAATGTAAATATCTCACTGATGGTTTTTATACTGACTACATATTGAAATGGCAGTATTGTGGATATACTGAGTTAAATAAAATGCATTATCAAAATTAATTTCACCAGTTTCTTTTTCCTTTTTTACCACAGCTCCTGGAAAATTTTAAATGACAGATACGGCTACGTTCTACTTCTATTTGCTAGCAGTGTTATGGAAATTAGCCTTCTGTGTTACACAAACAGACTCGAAGAATGAAGACAGGGAGTACATCTGGGCCACCTATAGAACCAGAAGAAAATCTGGAAGCTCTCTGGAGTCAAGATCTGTGTTCTCTCTTTTTCTATCTTCCTCTCTTCGCTAAAGCTTAATGGTCTCTGGTCTCTGTCTGGATATCTACTGGCTCACTTTTCTTTGTCTCTGTCTCTTTCACTGCTGTTCAAATCAGCTGCTATCAGGAGAGTGGGGCCAAATGTCTTGCTGGCCATTCACTAGAAGTAATGGGAAAAGGTTCTCAGTAAGAGGGCACCAGCAGGTCAGACAATTGACTGACATGTTTGCACAGCATTTATTTTTTTTTATGCCATTTTTTAAATTAAGGTATTACTGACATACAGTCTTATGAAGGTTTCACATGAAAAAATAATGCGGTTATTACATTTACCCATATTATCAAGCCCCACTCATACTAAAATGCAGTCACTGTCCTTCAGTGTCGTAAGATGACACAGATTCACTGTTTGCCTTCTCTGTGCTACACTGTTTTCCCCGTGATCCCCCACACCATATGTACTAAACATAATACCCCATAATCCCCATCTCTCACCCTCCCCACCCGCCCTCCCACACCCTTCCCCTTTGGTAACCACTAGTTTCTTCTTGGAGTCTCTGAGTCTGCTACTATTTTGTTCCTTCAGTTTTGCTTCGTTGTTATACTCCACAAATGAGGGAAATCATTTGATACTTGTCTTTCTCCGCCTGGCTTATTTCACTGAGCATAATATCCTCCAGCTCCATCCATGTTGTTGCAAATGGCAGGATTTGTTTCCTTCTTATGGCTGAATAGTATTCCATTGTGTATATGTACCAATTCTTCTTTTCCATTCATCTACTGATGGACACTTAGGTTGCTTCCATATCTTGGCTATTGTAAAAAGTGCTGCAATAATCAAAGGGGTGCATATGTCTTTTTGAATCTGAGAAGTTGTATTCCTTGGGTAAATTCCAAGGAGTGGGAGTCCCGGGTCAAATGGTATTTCTATTTTTAGTTTTTTGAGGAACCTCCATATTGCTTTCCACAATGGTTGAACTAGCTTACATTCCCACCAGCAGTGTAGGAGGGTTCCCCTTTCTCCACATCCTCACCAGCATTTCTTGTTCCTAGTCTTTTCTATGATGACCATCCTAAATGGTGTGAGATATCTCATTGTGGTTTTAATTTGCATTTCCCTGATGATTAGTGATGTGGAGCCATATATATATATTTTTTTAATATAATTTATTTTGGTATCATTAATCTACAATTATATGTGCAATATTATGGTTATTAAACTACCCCTTCATCAGGTCCCCCCCACCAACCCCATTACAGTCACTGTCCATCAGCGTAGTGAGATGCTATAGAATCACTACTTGTCTTCTCTGAGTTGTACTGCCCTCCCCGTGCCCCCAACATTACATCTGCTAATCGTAATGCCCCTTTTCCCCTCTTATCCCTCCCTTCCCGCCCATTTTCCCCAGTCCCTTTCCCTTTGGTAACTATTAGTCCGTTCTTGGGTTCTGTGAGTCTGCTGCTGTTTTGTTCCTTCAGAATTTTTTCTTTGTTCTTATACTCCACATATGAGTGAAATCATTTGATACTTGTCTTTTTAGGCTTGGCTTATTTCACTGAGCATAATACCCTCTAGCTCCATCCATGTTGTTGCAAATGGTAGGATTTGTTTTCTTCTTATGGCTGAATAATATTCCATTGTGTATACGTACCACTTCTTCTTTATCCATTCATCTACTGATGAACACTTAGGTTGCTTCCATTTCTTGGCTATTGTAAATAGTGCTGCGATAAACATAGGGGTGCATCTGTCTTTTTCAAACTGGGCTGCTGCATTCTTAGGGTAAATTCCAAGGAGTGGAATTCCTGGGTCAAATGATATTTCTATTTTGAGTTTTTTGAGGAACCTCCATACTGCTTTCCACAATGGTTGAACTAATTTGCAGTCCCACCAGCAGTGTAGGAGGGTTCCTTTTTCTCCACATCCTCGCCAACATTTGCTGTTGTTTGTGTTTTGGATGTTGGCCATCCTCACTGGTGTGAGGTTATATCTCACTGTGGTTTTAATCTGTATTTCTCTGATGATTAGCGATGTGGAGCATCTTTTCATGGCCATCTGAATTTCTTCTTTAGAGAAGTGTCTATTTATGTCCTCTGCCCATTTCTTAATTGGATTATTTGCTTTTTGTTTGTTAAGGTGCATGAGTTCTTTATATATTTTGGATGTCAACCCTTTATCAGATACGTTATTTATGAATATATTCTCCCATACTGTAGGATGTCTTTTTGTTCTATGGATGGTGTCCTTTGCTGGACAGAAGCTTTTCAGCTTGATATAGTCCCACTTGTTCATTTTTGCTCTTGTTTCCCTTGCCCAGGGAGATATGTTCATGAAGAAGTGACTCATGTTTATGTGCAAGAGATTTTTGCCTATGTTTTTTTCTAAGAGTTTTATGATTTCATGACTTACATTCAGGTCTTTGATCCACCTTGAGTTTACCTTTGTGTATGGGGCTAGAGAGTAGTCCAGTCTCATTCTCTTACATGTAGCTGTCCAGTTTTTCCAACACCAGCTGCTGAAGAGGCTGTCATCTCCCCATTGTATATCCAAGGCTCCTTTATCAAATATTAATTGACTGTATATGTTTGGGTTAATGTTTGGATTTTCTATTCTGTTCCACTGGTCTGTGGGTCTGTTTTTGTGCCAATACCAAATTGTCTTGATTACTGTGGCTTTGTAGTAGAGCTTGAAGTCAGGGAGCATAATTCCCCCTGTTTTATTCCTCCTTCTCAGGATTGCTTTGGCTATTCGGGGTCTTTTGTGGTTCCATATGAATTTTAGAATTATTTTTTCCAGTTCATTGAAGAAAGCTGTTGGTAGTTTGATAGGGATTGCATTGAATCTGTTGATTGCTTTAGGTAGTATAGCCATTTTGACAATATTTATTATTCCTAGCCAAGAGCATGGGATGCATTTCCATTTGTTAGTGTCTTCTTTAATTTCTCTTAGGAGTGTCTTGTAGTTTTCAGAGTACAGGTCTTTCACTTCCTTCGTTAGGTTTATTCCTAGGTATTTTATTCTTTTTGATGCAATTGTGAATGGAATTGTTTTCTGATTTCTCTTTCTGTTAGTTCATCATTAGTGTATAGGAAAGCAACAGATTTCTGTGTGTTAATTTTGTATTCTGCAACTTTGCTGAATTCATATATTAGTTCTAGTAGTTTTGGAATGGAGTCTTTAGGGTTTTTTATGTACAGTATCATGTCATCTGCAAATAGTGACAATTTGACTTCTTCTTTACCAATCTGGATGCCTTGTATGTCTTTGTTTTGTCTGATTGCCGTGGCTAGGACCTCCAGTACTATGTTGAATAACAGTGGAGAGAGTGGGTATCCCTGTCTTGTTCCCGATCTTAGATGAAAAGCTTTCAGCTTCTCGCCGTTAAGTATGATGTTAGCTGTGGGTTTGTCATATATGGCCTTTATGATGTTGAGGTACTTGCCCTCTATACCCATTTTGTTGAGAGTTTTAATCAGGAATGGATGCTGAATTTTGTCAAATGCTTTTTCAGCATCTATGGAGATGATCATGTGGTTTTTGTTCTTCTTTTTGTTGATGTGGTGGATGATGTTGATGGATTTTCGAATGTTGTACCATCCTTGCATCCCTGGGATGAATCCCACTTGATCATGGTGTATGATCCTCTTGATGTATTTTTGAATTCGGTGTGCTAATATTTTGTTGAGTATTTTTGCATCTACGTTCATCAGGGATATTGGTCTGTAATTTTCTTTTTTGGTGAGGTCTTAGAGTGATGCTGGCTTCATAGAATGAGTTTGGAGGTGTTCCCTCCTCTTCTATTTTTTGGAAAACTTAAGGAGAATGGGTATTACTTCTTCTCTATATGTCTGGTAGAATTCGGAGGTGAACCCATCAGGTCCGGGGGTTTTGTTCTTGGGTAGTTTTTTGATTACCGATCCAATTTCGTTGCTGGTGATTGGTCTGTTTAGTTTTTCTGTTTCTTGCTTGGTCAGTCTTGGAAGGTTGTATTTTTCTAGGAAGTTGTCCATTTCTTCTAGGTTTTCCAGCTTGTTAGCATATAGATTCTCATAATATTCTCTTATGATTCTTTGTATTTCTGTGGGGTCCATCATGATTTTTCCTTTCTCATTTCTGATTGTGTTTATGTGTGTAGATTCTCTTTTTCTCTTAATGAGTCTGGCTAGGGGTTTATCTATTTTGTTTATTTTTTCAAAGAACCAGCTCTTGGTTTCATTGATTTTTTCTATTGTTTTATTCTTCTCAATTTCATTTATTTCTTCTCTAATCTTTATTATGTCCTTCCTTCTGGTGACTTTGGGCCTCATTTGTTCTTCTTTTTCCAATGTCAGTAATTGTGTCTTTAGACTATTCATTTGGGAATGTTCTTCCTTCTTTAAATAGGCCTGGATTGCAATATACTTTCCTCTTAGAACTGCCTTTGCTGCGTCCCATGGAAGTTGTGGCTTTGTGTTGTTGTTGTCATTAGTCTCCATATGTTCTTTGATTTCTGTTTTGATTTGGTCGTTAACTCATTGATTAATTAGGAGAGTGTTGTTAAGTCTCCATGTATTTGTGAGCCTTTTTGATTTCTTTCTAAAATTTATTTCTAGTTTTATACCTTGGTGATGTGAGAAGTTGGTTGGAAGAATTTCAATATTTTTGAAATTACTGAGGTTCTTTTTGTGGCCTAGTATGTGGTCTATTCTGGAAAATGTTCCATGTGCACCTGAGAAGAATGTGTATCCTGTTGCTTTTGGGTGTAGAGTTCTGTAGATGTCTGTTAGGTCCATCTGCTCTAGTGTGTTGTTCAGTGCCTCTGTGTCTTTACTTATTTTCTGTCTGGTTGATCTGTCCCTTGGAGTGAGTGGTGTGTTGAAGTCTCCTAAAATGAATGCATTGCTGTCTATTTCCTCCTTTAATTCTGTTAGTATTTCTTTCACATATGCTGGTGCTCCTGTGTTCAGTGCATATATATTTATAATGGTTATATCTTCTTGTTGGACTGACCTCTTTATCATTATGTAATGTCCTTCTTTATCTCTTGCTACTTCCCTCGTTTCGAAGTCTATTTTGTCTGATACAAGTACTGCCACACCTGCTTTTTTCTCTTTGTTGTTTGCATGAAATATCTTTTTCCATCCCTTCACTTTTAGTCTGTGTATATCTTTGGGTTTGAGGTGAGTCTCTTGTAAGCAGCATATAGATGGGTCTTGCTTTTTTATCCATTCTGTTACTCTATGTCTTTTGATTGGTGTATTCAGTCCATTTACATTTAGGGTGATTATTGATAGATATGTACTTATTGCCATTGCTGGCTTTAGATTTGTGGTTACCAAGGGTTCAAGGGTTGCTTCTTTACTATCTAAAAATCTAACTTAACTTTCTTGTTAAGTAATTGTAAACACTGTCTGATGTTTCTTTATTTCTCTCTCTTCTTATTCTTCCTCCTCCATTCTTTATATACTAGGTGTTTTATTCTTTGCCTTTAGTTAGTATTTGGTTGGTCTGCTTTCTTTGCTATGATTTTTTTTTTCTCTGGTGACATCTTTTTAGCCTTAGGTGTGCTTCCATCTAGAGCAGTCCATTTAAGATATCCTGTAGTGGTTTATGAGAGGCAAACTCTCTCAACTTTCGTTTATCTGGAAATTGTTTAATCCCTCCATCATATTTAAATGATAATCGTGCTGGATACAATATTCTTGGTTCGAGGCCCTTCTGTTTCATAACGTTAAATATATCATGCCATTCTCTTCTGGCCTGTAAGGTTTCTGTTGAGAAGTCTGATGATAGTCTGATGGGTTTTCCTTTGTAGGTGATCTTTTTTCTCTGTCTAGCTGCCTTTAATACTCTCTCTTTATCTTCAATCTTTGCCATCTTAATTATTATGTGTCTTGGTGTTGTCTTCCTTGGGTCCCTTGTGTTGGGAGATCTGTGGGCTTCGGTGGACTGCGAGACTATTTCCTTCCCCAGCAAGGGAAAGTTTTCAGCATTTATTTCTTCAAAGACACTTTCTATCCCTTTTTCTCTCTCTTCTTCCTCTGGTACTCCTATAATGCGAATATTGTTCCGTTTGGATTGGTCACACAGTTCTCTTAATATTCTTTCATTCCTAGAAATCCTTGTATCTCTCTGCCTCAGCTTCTCTGTATTCCTGTTCTCTGATTTCTATTCCATTAACAGTCTCTTGCATCTCATCCAGTCTGCTGTTAAGCCCGTTAATCGCTTGTCTCATTTCTGCATTGTCTTTCCTCAGTTCCCTCACTTCCTCCCTCAGCTCTTGCACATTTCTCTGTAGGTCCATCAGCATAGTTATGACTTTTATTCTGAATTATTTTTCAGGAAGACTGCATTTCCATCCCTTCAGGCTCCCTCTCTGGGGTTGTCTGGTTGATTTTGGTCTGAACCATATTCCTCTGTCTTTTCATGGCTATAGAAGTGGTCGCTGGTAGTTGCCCATATGTCAGTTGGGCGCTTTAAGACCTTAAAAAGAGAAAAAAAAGAAAAAAAAAGAAAGAAAGAAAGAAAAGAAAATACAAAATAGAAAACAAAACAAAACAAAAAACAAAACAAAAAAAAACGCCCACCAGGAGTAGATTCTGTGGGAATGCTGTAGGTGGCACTGTTGCCCCACTATTCTGCAGCAGTGGCCATGCCACTCCACAGGGCCCTTTATCGCTCTGGCCGGGGTGGGAACAAATGGGAGGCTGTTGATCTCAGTGAGAAGTTTAAGTATGGCCACGCTTCCCCAGTCGCCAGCTAAGGCACCTGAAACTCCCCAGATCTCCCAGTCTGCTGTGCTGAGTGTGCCGGGGCGATCTGGTTCCTCCGCTGGGCTCCTATCTCTTTAAGACCGCTGAAGAAAGCACGCGCTTTTTTTTTTTTCCTCCCCAGGAGCCAGCTACAAGCACCCTGGCGTGTTTCCACTAAGATCCTGCCCCTCTGTCTCTCCAATCTCTGCTACACTGCGTGATGTGGGTCAGTGCTCCCCGCGCAGATCACCGGGGCTGGCTACTTCGCGGGTGTACTTCCACTCCCTCCCGGCTCTGAATCCTCTCCTCCCGCTGGTGCGCTGGGGTGGGGGAGTGCTCGGGTCCCGCCTGGTCGCGGCTCCGTATCTTACCCGCCTCTTGGGGTGCCGAGTGCTCTCGGGTGTAGCTGCACACTGTGTGCTTTCCTGTGTATTCTGGTCTCTCTTTTAGGAATAGTTGTATTTGCTGTATTTTCGTAGATAAATAGAGTGTTCGGAGGAGATTTCTGCCGCCCTGCTCACACCGCTATCTTCTGCTCAGCATTTAAAATGTGTAAATGCTACATGTGCTCGGCAGCTGTCAACATTCCACAGTTTTTACATTTGATAGATTGTATTTGCTTTGAGACTTTTTGTGAGAACTTTGTGTTGAATACGTGACAAATTTAATCTGAGGGTATACTATTTAACTCATGTCATCTAAAGAAAACATGTAACTAGTTTTTCTTTCTAGAGCTTGTAGCAGTGCCCAGAAATAGTCAACCTCCCTGACAAGACTTGAATTTTCAATAGTGTACCTGGACTCAAAACATTCATATAACATCAGGTTTGGTCCATAGGATCCAGCTCACCAAATCATAAGCAGAAATTACATGAGAATACAAAGTTAGTAAATGGCCAATATATCCCCAAATATAACTCTTCTATAGGGATGGAACTTTTAAATTTTAATGCCACTCTCTGAAGTTTGGGAAATATCTCCAAGAAGAACCTGTTAGAATACATAAATATGACCTAGAAAGATTACTGAATGCTTTTCGATTCTTAGAAAGTATTTATACGCCAGACATTGTTCTAAATCCATGATTATCAATAACAATTTATCAGAAATGGATTATTCAGATTATTATCTTCCACCCAGAAAAAAATGGGGGGGCCCATAAGGAATGGAATACAGGGTAGTAACTTTTGTTGAAAGATAAGATTTGGTTAGCTTCAAAGTATGTCCAGGAGGGACGATCTATAATGGGGGCAGTAGAGGAACAGGAGACAGCCAGGGTGTGGCCAAGGACCCAGGGCATCTGGGGGCGGTGGGGAGGAAAGGCAGCAGATGCAGCAGAAAGAGGGGGCAGTAGATCAGCAAATACACATCTGGCCTCCCCTTTATGCCCCGGGTGGAATGTGTGCTTTGACCTTGACATTCTCTGGGCTATTCCAGCATCATGGCTCTGCTTCGAGGCTTTGAGCTTGAAAGTCGTTAGGAGTCTCTCAAGTCCCCGAGGTTCTCCTGGACTGGTCTCAATAAGAGGATGACCTTCTAGTGATGATCAGTGATTTCCTGCGACATTTGGGGGATGCTAAGCAGGGCTGGCTGTTAGCTGAGGGTTTCAGGATGCGTGCTTTGCCTTCTCTCTCCTGCAAAGCCTGCTCAGAGTCCAGTAGGTCATGTGGGTCTGCCAGGAGGTAGCCTCCAGGCCACCAGCATGTTGAGCTGGGCCCACCATCTCCCACTGAAGTGATGACTTACCTGCTGGGAAGCCAAGCCTTTTCCCGAGGGGGATTCCTTTACCCTTTCATGGACTGGAGATGGGGTGAACATGCTTCTCTAGCTGTACTCCCCTCTCATCTTGGAATCCGGACAAATGCTCACAGGGCCTTTGCCAGGGGGTGGGATGAAATAAGACAAACAGCTTAGTATCTTCCACTTTGAGGTCTGTGTATAAATCTTGATGGAGTCATTAGCCTTGTAATTTCTATAAAAAATAGTACATCTTAGTTTTCTTACATGTTCCAGAAACTAAACATATATTTTATGCATGTTCACATTTAATAGGAATGAGATTATAAGCTCTATGAGGGCAGGGACCACTTCTGTCTTAGCATTTTATTTTTCCTCTAGATCCATACAGCTAATCATTGATTAAATGAATGAATAGACAAATGAATTTACTTGTGCTCTTGGTGTTGTCTATGTTGGTTTTGCATGTTTGCTGTAATTATTCTTTTAAGGAAGAATAATATCTGTTTTACTTTAGTTCTGTGTCTAGGATAGGAGGTAGCTGTATCAGTTACTAAAAATTACTTGCTAATAAGCAATTGGGCAAGAACACCTAGAAATTTTAGTTGTAGAGGGCAGAATACCCTTTCTCCTAAATTGCCATCTCCTTTTGTTCACTTGCTATGTGAAAATAAATAATAAGAGAGATCACATAGAGATAAATAGTATTTGCACAGAACTCTATCAGGTTAAAAAAACACTTTCACATACCCTATTTCATTTTATTCTTAGAGCAATCATCTCAGAAATAGAGCTGGCATTGTAATCTGTTTTATTAATAAAAGAGTAACTTAGGATCCAAACAGTTGTGGGTAGTTGAGGGAACATATCTCTGATGAACTATGTTATTTTGATGTGTTTTCTTTAACTGAAATCTGAATACTGGTTACAAACTGGCAATTATAGCCAAAACCATATTTTATGTCTGACTCCTACACATCCCTCAGATCTCAACTCAGATGTCTCTTCAAGGACACCCTTCCTCTATTCATCAGGCTGGGTCAGGTCTCCTGAGTATATGTTCTCATAATGTCTGGTAGCTTTTGCACACAGTACTTACCACAGTTGTCTCTTGCAGACATTTTTTTGTAGCATTATTTGATTACTAATTTGTTTTCTTGGCCAGAAAGCATGTCATTCTACCATGGTATTCCTAGAAGTTAGCACAGTAAGTATTCAACAAATACCATAACCTTAATATGTAAAGAAACAAATAAATGTTGAATCTTTTAAATGGAATTTAAAGTCCTAGAAGACATTCAAAGAAAAGGTAAGAATGGCAATTTCTCTTCAGAGGATGTAGATTGATATTTACACTTCAGAAGAATTCAGAAGAGTTTTAAAATTTATGTAAATGTAGCAGAGATAGAATTCAGTTTTTACTAAATTACATTATTTTTATAACTCTTTATGAGCACTAAAAGACTACTTAAAACATTTAAAACTCTTCTTAACATCCATAAATCTGTGATCAGTTTGAACTTATTTTTGTAAATTTGATTTATTTTATGCTTTATTTATAAATTCAGGTTAAATGCTGAATTTCACTGGTTTTCCCTAATAGCCTAAGTATCCAATATTTAAGATTAAAGACATTTGAATCATACTACCTATATTTTATTAAACTGATGTTGAGTAAGGAAGAAAATGTCTAGGAAATTTCAAGAAATGAAATTATGTAATAGTATATGTGGATAAATTACAGGAAACTTTATTCTACCTCCTCCTTAAAAAATTTTATAGAGCAATAAGACAAAAATTTTTAAGAAAAATTAAAAGTTGGCTAATGGAAGAAAAGAAAGTTTACAGGGTTTTCCAATTCGTCTTGGTCCATATAAAAATTAAGCACCATTTAATAGAATTCAAATATAAGACATTCAAGTGTGGAAGAAAAACAGTTAAAAATAAAATATGCCTCACTAAAAATGTCAAAATTTAATGTGGAAGATTATGGTTAATTTTCTTTCAGTTTAAACACTGATAAAATGTTTAAAAAAAAGATAAAATTTTTCTTAATTTTTCTCTTATTCACATATATCCCATGCTAGGTTATCCTTAGATGTAGATAAAGAAAAAATAAATGATCAACTTCAAAAATGAAAAAAGGATTTGGGGGAAGATTCTTGAGATAATTTCCTTACTTGCTCAGATAATATGTAAAAGTGGTAGAGATCTTCAAATAAGAGATTAAGAGCAAGCCCAGAGGACTGTTTGGTAAGAATAGAATGGAAGGGAGGTCAGGGTATTATTCAAGTAGGAAATAGGCAAATCCACAGACTTCTGAAGAGGTGGTTTCCACAGATACGAGTCTCTTCCCTGGCAAAGTATAATTTCCTACTTATGTAGGTCAGATACACAGTAGCACTTTACCTTTGTTAAAAGTTAAGTAGTTTACTAAAATTTTTGAGTGTTTTATTTTGGTGACTTCCACAGTTATTATGATATGGATTCACAGTCATCTGACGTAAATGATACATAATATTAGAAAATTGAGTTTAAAATACTTCTCTTTTATACAGATATAAAGCACTTCTCTTTCATATTCTCATTCCCATTACAGAAGAATAGAAAACTGAGTTTAACGCTGCTATGTTACTGACACTTCAAATAAGATTTAATTACTTTCTTTGACAAAGCAGTAAATCTTTAAATTAAAGAGTTCAGGCATGCTTAGCCCCATAAATTCTCTAAGGAAATTTAAATAGGAATAGTAAATTTTAAACACATCTTTCTTGGTGCTTCTCACAAGGCAGCCAATGTTGGGCCTTGACAAACGTCAAACATAAATACACCTTGAATCTATAAGAGTTTATTTCAAGCATTTGGTATAAGAAAATTTCATGGTGTTAAGGAATTAGAAGTCAGCTTCAAGAATATTAGAGAATGAGACAGACAAAATACCAGTCAATAAATGTCATATTTTTCTTAAAAAATAGCACACACTTACTAGGTGCTTATGAAATGCTGTAGCATGTTTTAAGTGTTTACCATGGATTGAATCTGTCTTTAGTCTTTCTATCAAACCTATGTGGTTGGTGCTATTATTATTATCCCCATTTCTAGATGAGGAAACAGGCGCATAAACAGGTTGAGCAACTTCCTAAGAATATACTGCTAGAGGATGTCTGCAGCAAGGTCTGTGGGTGTGCCCAACATACTCCCTTGGGCTTTAACAATGTAGTGCACACCAAGGCCTCATTTCAACTCCCAGGGCCTACTGCAGCCCACTTTGTGCTGTATGCAAGACAGGCCCGAAAAACCAGAGCTCAAATCTGCACAGACCATTCCCAGGAGTCCTCAATCAAAGACAGGTAGAATTTGGTATAAAATATCCCAACTCCTTCACCCTTTAGGCAGGATAATTCAGAAGCACATGTTATACATTGACTACTAAGAGTTCCCAAGTAGAATTAAACTTCTGTTACCCACAATCATATCTTACTTGAAAATTCATCATTTATTGGCTGTCTTCCCTGCCCTTTATTATTTCTGCAGTCCTTACCAGGGATTACTGGGGTCACTTCCCAAGTACACTGTTTTCACCCATATCCTTATCTTAGAGCCTGTTTCTTGGGAAACCCAAACTAAAAGGGAGCCCTAGGCAGCATTAGAACCCAGAGTCTGGCCAGAATCTACATATTTAATCACTAAAACATAATAGTATTCTCTCAGAAAGTTGACATATGTCTTGTAATACTTGTCTCAAGACATAAGAGGAAGAATCATTGTCTGCATTTAAATCCAAACTGCTTATCAAGAACTATGAGGGGTCTGAGATTTTACTTTTCTTGCCAGCAAACAAATGGGCCTGCCATGGTTTGATGAAGGCTGGTGGAAGACAGGCGACTCCTGGGTCAGAGACAAGAGGCTCTATTACAAACATAGCAATAGCAGTAGCTAAAGAATTAGCATTTGCACCAATTCCCAGAGACAAATCGACAAACCCAGATAGATAACTGCACATGCAGTAGACTGCTACAGGACAGAATCTCTGAGGTTAGGGCGACCAAGTCTTTTATACTGGATGACAAGTACACCTGGTGTTTGCTCTGGAAAGATACACTATCTGTCTTTCAAGGCTATTAGCAATGCAAAATTCTTTGAAAAGATAGTCCATAATAAAGGCAATCAGTGCATCCCTCAACAGGTAGGCAGATATGCAAGTGACCCTTGGAGAATTGTCTTCTATGTTCTCAAATCAAGAGAGATGTTCATAGTTTCATCAGTCAATGGAAGCATAATTATGCCTTACAGAGAATAGCAAAACCAAAGAAATGAGAAACTTTAAAAATTATTTATTGCATTGTTTCTGGTTTTTACATTTTTGTTATTTTGTTTTCAAAGCATACCTATGTTTTCCTTTGACGCCCACAATAATTCTGCCAGGTTAGTATTTTAAGGCTGATGGAAAAGTGACTAGGAAAATATAGGAATCCACTGACACTCATCTAGTGAGTGGGAGAGCCAAAAGTTACACTCAAGAATCCTAATTTCAAACTGCCAAATAATAGCACTAGAGTAAATGAACATCTGCCTAGAACTTAAAACCTAAAAGATTTAAATGGATCTCTTTATTTCTTCAAAGCTGCCCGCTCCTGTGTCAGAATTTTGGAAGTAGTACTGAAGACATGAACTAGGTTGAAGGAGAGATGCAAGCAGAGAAAAGGACATAAATAAGTCCTCTTTGTTTTTTAATGCTCAACTTCCCCTTTCTATGTTCATATTTTTCTTAAGGTGGTTTGCAATGTGTAAATCAGTCATTGCTAAAAAAAAGAAAAAAGTCCCAGGAAAGCCACCGACTAGGAATTGAGCTATGAAAAAAAAATCGGAATTATCAGAATTATATTTTCACTCAAATGGATGTAATACATATTTATTTCAGAATTTCATGCACTTTTATCACAAGGGAAATGTGCTCAACTAAAGTGCATTCAAAAGCTCAAACAAATGTTACATTTTTGGACATAACGTTTATAGTATCAGGGTGCCATTGTTTATGACATATATGATAGCTGAAAAAAGTATATAGATCAAATTCTACTATATCAAAGTACAGTTAAAGTGCATTATGGAAATTTGTTTCTTAAAGGAATCTTACAGTGAATCCATCTTGTAAAAAACAGCGGCACTTAAAGACACATTATAATTGGTGGCAAAAGCCTTAGCCAAAGAGTATAAATTCTGGGATTCTTGTGCTACTGACCTTTTGGGTCATTTGTAACAAAGTGGGGGGAAATTGAACTCGATAAACTCTAAATGTCTCCAGTTCAGATTTCTCTTTCCTGGAGTGCAGTGACTAATAAACAGCATTGCCCATAGTCTTAGAGATGTGGTTTGATGCTCAGCTGTGCCGCTTACTGGATATGCACCCTCCTGAAAGTTATGTCACCTTCTTGTACCTTTGCCTATCCCGTAAAATAAAGATAATACATGCATCCAACAATACTGGTGAGTATTAAATTAAATTAGATAACATTTATTAAGCAGTCCGTACAGTGCCAGGCATTTGCTAAGCACTCCATAAATTACAGTCAATAGCATGGTTATTCTACATTTTCATGTATCAAGTTCATGTAATGTGAGACTTCGTAAAATACATGCACATTCTGGAATCTTCTTTTATATAAAATCTGAATCACTCTCTTGTGATTTACTTAAGGGATGACCTTATACAAATTACTTAATCTCCTTCTGATATGACAAGTTACTTAATCTCTCTGAGATACACTTTCTGACCTGTAAAAGGAGGAAAACAATAAAACAATCTGTGATTTACAAGTGCTTGTTATTTGCAAGGTGCTAAGCTAAGACCATTTAATGTTCTTAAATTTTTTTTTTAATTTTCGTATCATTAATGTACATTCACTTGAACAACATTATGGTTACTAGACGCCCTATTATCAAGTCCCCCCCACATACCCCACTACAGTCACTGTCCATCAGTGTAGTAAGATGCTATACAATCATTACTTGTCTTCTCTATAAATACTGCCTTTCCCGTGTCCCCACCATTGCATTACATGTGCTAATCGTAATGCCCCTTTTCCCCCTTATCCCTCCGTTCCCATCCATCCTCCCCAGTTCCTTTCCCTTTGGTAACTGTTAGTCCATTCTTCGGGTCTGTGAGTCTGCTGCTGTTTTGTTCCTTCAGTTTTTTCTTTGTTCTTATACTCCACAGATGAGTGAAATCATTTGATACCTGTCTTTCTCCTCCTGGCTTACTTCACTGAACATAATACCCTCTAGCTCCATTCATGTTGTTGCAAACGGTAGGATTTGTTTTCTTCTTATGGCTGAATAATATTCCATTGTGTATATGTACCACATCTTCTTTATCCATTCATCTACTGACGGACACTTAGGTTGCTTCCATTTCTTGGCTATTGTAAATAGTGCTGTGATAAACATAGGGGTGCATATGTCTTTTTCAAACTGGGCTCCTGCATTCTTAGGGTAAATTCCTAGGAGTGGAATTTCTGGGTCAAATGGTATTTCTATTTTGAGTTTTTTGAACCTCCATACTGCTTTCCACAATGGTAGAACTAGTTTACATTCCCACCAGCAGTGTAGGAGGGTTCCCCTTCCTCCACATCCTTGCCAACATTTGTTGTTGTTTGTCTTTTGGATGTTGGCCATCATAACTGGTGTGAGGTGATATCTCATTGTGGTTTTAATTTGCATTTCTCTGATGATTAGTGATGTGGAGCATCTTTTCATGTGCCTGTTCACCATCTGAATTTCTTCTTTGGAGAAGTGTCTATTCAGCTCCTCTGCCCATTTTTTAATTGGCTTATATGCTTTTTGTTTGTTGAGGTACATGAGCTCTTTATATATTTTGGATGTCAACCCCTTATCGGATATGTCATTTATGAATATATTCTCCCATATTGTAGGATTTCTACTTGTTCTACTGATGGTGTCCTTTGCTGTACAGAAATTTCTTAGTTTGATACAGTCCCACTTGTTCATTTTTGCTTTTGGTTTCCTTGCCCGGGAGATATGTTCATGAAGAAGTTGCTCATGTTTATGTCCAAGAGATTTCTGCCGAAATTTTTTTCTAAGAGTTTTATGGTTTCATGACTTACATCAGGTCTTTGATCCATTTTGAGTTTACTTTGTGTATGGGGTTGGACAGTAATCCAGTTTCACTGTCTTACACGTAGCTGTCCAGTTTTGCCAACACCAGCTGTTGAAGAGGCTGTCATTTCCCCATTGTATATCCATGGCTCCTTTATTGCTATATTAATTGACCATTATGCTTGGGTTCATGTCTGGGTTCTCTATTCTGTTCCACTGGTCTATGGGTCTGTTCTTGTGCCAGTACCAAATTGTCTTGATTACTGTGGCTTTGTAGTAGACCTTGAGGTCAGGGAGCATAATTCCCCCTGCTTTATTCTTCCTTCCCAGGAAAGCTTTGGCTATTCGGGGTCTTTTGTCGTTCCATATGAATTTTAGAACTATTTGCTCTAGTTCATTGAAGAATGCTGTTGGTATTTTGACAGGGACTGCATTGAATCTGTAGATTGCTTTAGGCAGGCTGGCCATTTTGACAATATTAATTCTTCCTAGCCAAGAGCATGGGATGAATTTCCATTTACTAGTGTCCTCTTTAATTTTTCTTAAGAGTGTCTTGTAGACTTCAGAGTTTAGGTCTTTCACTTCCTTGGTTAGGTTTATTCCTAGGTATTTTATTCTTTTTGATGAGATTGTGAATGGAATTGTTTCCCTGATTTCTCTTTCTGCTAGTTCACCGTTAGTGTATAGTAATACAACAGATTTCTGTGTATTAATTGTGTATCCTGCAACTGTGCTGAATT
Source organism: Smutsia gigantea (assembly GCA_032199065.1). NCBI lineage: Eukaryota > Metazoa > Chordata > Mammalia > Pholidota > Manidae > Smutsia > Smutsia gigantea. The sequence goes on along the minus strand of JAVSCE010010752.1, from coordinate 18,116 downwards.
CAGATATTAGATCTAGTAGTTTTGGAGTGGATACTTCAGGGTTTCTTATGTACACTACTAAGTCATCTGCAAACAGGGACAGTTTCACTTCTTTGTTACAAATCTGGATGCCTTTTATTTCTTTGTGTTGTCTGATTGCCATGGCTAGAACCTCCAGAACTATGTTGAATAAAAGTGGGGAGAGTGGGCATCCTTGTCTTGTTCCCAATCTTAAAGGAAAAGCTTTCAGCTTCTCACTGTTAAGTATAATGTTGGCTGTGGGTTTGTCATATATGGCCTTTATTATGTTGAGGTACTTGCCCTCTATACCCATTTTGTTAAGAGTTTTTATCATGAATGGATGTTGAATTTTGTTGAATGCTTTTTCAGCATCTATGGAGTTGATCATGTGGTTTTTGTCCTTCTTTTTGTTGATGTAGTAGATGATGTTGATGGATTTTCAAATATTGTACCAGCCTTGCATCCCTGGGATGAATCCCACTTGATCATGATGGATGGTCTTTTTGATATATTTTTTTAATTCAGTTTGCTAATATTTTGTTCAGTATTTTTGCATCTATGTTCATTAGGGATATTGGTCTGTAATTTTCTTTTTTTCTGGTGCCTTTGCCTGGTTTTGGTATTGGAGTGATATTGGCATCATAGAATGAGTTGGTGAGTATTCCTTCCTCTTCAACTTTTTGAAAACTTTAAGGAGGATGTGTATGAGGTCTACACTAAGTGTTTGATAAAATTCAGCGGTGAAACCATCTGGTCCAGGTGTTTTTTTCTTAGTTTTATGATTACCAACTCAATTTCTTTACTGATAATTGGTCTATTCAGATTTTCTGTTTCTTCCTCGGTCAGCCTTGGAAGGTTGAATTTTTCTAGAAAGTTGTCCATTTCTTCTACATTATCCAGTTTGTTAGCATATAATTTTTCATAGTATTCTCTCATAATTCTTTGTATTTCTGTGGTGTCCATAGTGATTTTTCCTTTCTCATTTCTGATTATGTTTATGTGTGTAGACTCTTTTTTTCTTGATAAGTCTGGCTAAGGGTTTATCTATTTTGTTTATTTTCTCAAAGAACCAGCTCCTGCTTTCATTGATTCTTTTTACTATTTTATTTTTATCAATTTTAAAAATTTCTTCTCTAATCTTTATTATGTCCCTCCTTCTACTGACTTTGGGCCTCATTTGTTCTTCCTTTTCGAGTTTCACTAATAGTGAGTTGAGACTGTTCATTTGGAATTGTTTTCCTTTCCAGAGGTAGGTCTTTATTACAATATATTTCCCTCTTAGCACAGTCTTTGCTGCGTCTCACAGATTTTACAGTGTTGTATTATTGTTGTCATTTGTCTCCATATATTGCTTGATCTCTGGTTTTATTTGGTCATTGATCCATTGATTATTCAGGAGCAGGTTATTAAGCCTCCATGTGTTTGTGGCTTTTTCATTTTCTTTGAGTAATTTATTTCTAGTTTCATAACTTTGTGGTCTGAGAAGCTAGTTGGTACAATTTCAATCTTTTTAAATTTGCTGAGGTTCTTTTTGTGGCCTAGTATATGACCTATTCTTGAAAATGTTCCATGTGCACTTGAAAAGAATGTGTATCCTGTTGCTTTTGGATGGAGTGTTCTGTATATGTCTGTTAGGTCCATCTGTTCTAATATGTTGTTCAGTGCCTCTGTCTCTTTATTTATTTTCTGTCTGGTTGATCTGTCCTTTGGAGTGACTGGTGTGTTGAAGTCTCCTAAAAATGAATGCATTGCTTTCTATTTCCCCCTTTAATTATGTTAGTATTTGTTTCACATATGTAGGTGATCCTGTGTTGGGTGCATAGATATTTATAATAGTTATATCCTTTTGTTGGACTGACACGTTTATCATTATGTAATGTCCTTCTTTGTCTCTTGTGACTTTCTATGTTTTGAAGTCTATTTTGTCTGATACAAGTATTGCAACTCCTGCTTTTTTCTATTAGTTGCATGAAATATCTTTTTCCATCCCTTTACTTTCAGTCTGTATGTCACTGGGTTTGAAGTGAGTCTCTTGCAGGCAGCATATAGATGGGTCTTGTTTTTTTATCCATTCAGTAACTCTCTGTCTTTTGATTGGTGCATTCATACCATTTACATTTAGGGTGATTATCAATAGGTATGTACTTATCACCATTGCAGGCTTTAGATTCGTGGTTAACAAAGGTTCAAGGGTAATTCCCTTACTATCTAACAGTCTAATTTAACTCACTTCGTATGCTATTACAAACACAACCTAAAGCTTCTTTGTTTTCCCTCCTTTCTCTTCCTCCTCCATTCTTTGTATGTTATGAATCATATTCTATACTCTGTCTATCCCTTGGGTGACATCTATTTAGCCTTAGGAATACTTCCATTTTTAGGAGTCGCTCCAAAATGCACTGTAGAGGTGGTTTGTGGGAGGTAAATTCTCTCAGCTTTTGCTTATCTGAAAATTGTTTAATCCCTCCATCAAATTTAAATGATAACCTTGCCGGGTAGAGTGTTTTTGGTTCAAAGTGCTTCTGCTTCATTGCATTAAATATATCATGCCACTCCTTTCTGGCCTGTAAAGTTTCTGTTGAGACGTCTGATGATAGCCTGATGGGTTTTCCTTTGTATGTGATCTTTTTTCTCTCTCTAGCTGCTTTTAAAAGTCTGTCTTTATCCTTGAGCTTTGCCATTTTAATTATTATATGTCTTGATGTTGTCTTCCTTGGGTCCCTTGTTGGGAGATCTGTGCACCTTCATGGCTTGAGAGACTATCTCCTTCCCCAGATTGGGGAATTTTTCAGCAATTACCTCCTCAATGACACTTTCTATCCCTTTTTCTCTCTCTTCTTCTTCTGCTACCCCTATAATGCATATATTATTCCATTTGGATTGGCTGGTCACAAAGTTCTCTCAATATTCTTTCATTCTTAGAAATTCTTTTTTCTCTCTGTGCCTCAGCTTCTTTGTATTCCTCTTCTCTAATTTCTCTTCCATTTACTGTCTCTTCTACTACATGTAATCTGCTTTTAAATCCCTCCATTGTATGTTTCATTTCAGTTATAGAATTTCTTTATGATCGAATCTCTGCCTTAAATTCATTCCTGAGTTCTTGAATATTTTTCTGTACCTCCATAAGCATGTTTATCATTTTTATTTTGAACTCTCTTTCGGGAAGATTGGTGAGTTCAGTTCCATTAAGCCCTTTTTCTGGGGTTTGTGAGATTTTGGTCTGAACCATGTTCTTTTGACATTTCATGTTTCTGTGTGGTGCCCACTAGTGTGCATAAACTCCAGTCTCTGGAGCTGGTGAGCCCCTAGAGTGAGGTTGGAGGTCGTAGGGGATCAGAGCTGGTGCCTAGGGGCAGGAAAGATGTGTTTCCTGATTCCCATCTGCGGTGCCTGACCCTAGTGTCAGAGCCCATGGGCCAAGCACACACGTGTTAGCCTCTGTGCTTTGCGTCTCTAGCTGTTGTAGGCGGGGCCTCCCTCGGGCTGGTCTGACGCCTGCGCAGTGACTGCTAGTTCACGAGCCAGTGCTGTCAGGCCAGTAGGAAAGCTCAGCAGGCTACGTGTCACAGTGGGGGCCTGCGAGCTGGGTAGGCATCGAGGGGAATGGTGCACCTGAAGCTCCTCAAAGTTGCAAACCAGCTGGGCAGAGCACACCCTGACAACCTGGTCCAGCTCTCCCTTCTCCCGTGCAGCAAGTTCCGTGCAAACCCCGCCCCTTCAGCAGCCATCTCACTGCTAGGAAGCCTCTCAGACTGCCTGCCCTTCCTCTGACACAGAGTGGCCAGGTGTAGGTCCTGTCCTCCACAAATAGCTGGAATGTCAGTCTCCCAAGCACTCTGCCCTTCCAAGCTCCCCAACGTCCAGAGCACCACAGAATACAGGCTTCCACTCACAAAGCAGATCTCCAGGGCTAGGTGTTCAGCAGTCCTAGGCTTCCACCTCCTCCCTGCTCTGTTTCTCTTCATCCCGCCGGTGTGCTGGGGTGGAGGAAGGGCTTGGTTCCTTCCGGATTAAGGCTTTTGTACGTTACCCTGTTTCGTGAGGTCTGTATGCAGTCTTGTTCACCCTTCTTTCTTGCTGTTTTAGGGTTAGTTGTATTAATTAATTATATTTTTGTACTATTTGTGGTTGGGAGGAGTTCTCCATGTAACCTCTCATGCCACAATCTTGAATCCACTAATATTCTTTAAAATTTAATTCTCACAACAATCTCAAGAGGGAGGTAGGTACTGTTATTAGCCCCTTTTTATAATAACACCCACATCATTTAGCTAATTAGTAGAGTGCTTGGAGTTGAACCCAGAGCTCTTCATCATGATTCTAATGATACTGAATTGGATAAGACTGCTGTGAAGACAAAGTGAGTGAAGCTGAGGTGTGAAACAAGCATGTAGCAAATATCCAGTCTGTGGTTGACCTGCCTTCATGCGCAAAAGTGGATCCAAATAAGAAGACTCAGAAACTGTACTTCAGATATTTTCCTATTAGGAAGATAGTGAACATAAAAGTTTTTAAAAATATTTTTTAGATTTTAAGCCAATAAATTAAGAATAGTTGTGACCCAAACTACTAACTTCTATTCTCAAAGAGAAGTTTCCTTGTTACACTAGCTCTTTATATCTTTGGAAGACACATATGCCTTTGCTACCAAATAGGAAAGACAGGAGTAAGAGCTAGAAGTGTTCCAGAGTGATTGGTAAATATTTTTGCATCAATCAAGTATAAACATCTCAGGACAAAGTTCTCACATACCTACTCATTCCCTTGAGGAGGGTCTAACATGAATCCAGGTCATACTTCATTCTTGGGAAACGTCCTGATTAATTTCCACTGTAACTTAGAGAGGAGCCAGTCTCTTATTAACAAGCAGGAAGTGGAGTGAGGAAGGGAATCCTAAAATTGCCTCTAGAGAAGCAGACTAGGAGAGGAGGAGCTCCAAGAGGGCCACAGAGTTCTGTCTTCCAAGTGTCTTAAGTTCATGGTTTCTTCCATCTATTGGCTCAACTAAGATACATGTTTGAATCTCTTGGTCAAATTATTTCCCCATGTGTTTTACATAGACATATTATCTTATTGGAAATCTAGGCAAAGTGATAAAGAACTTTCTTTTCCCTTTTTAAAGATCCTGCCCATCCAGGGAATTTGCTGGTTTCCAGGTACTTAGTTTCTATAATATAATAATTAACACCAAGTTGCCAGTGGTTTATTGTAGTCTTCTTCCCACAGCATTTACTTTTGAAAAGACCTTGGGCAGAGTATAATGCCTTATCCAGTAGTGGAACTGGGGGATTTTGGGTGCAGAGTGGCATCATATGGGGCTCAGAGAGACAACACAGGGCCTTGCACATCTTGTCCCATATCTAATCATCTTGCCACCTAAGCAGATGGCTAGTTTGGTCTCTCTGTGCTTTTGTGCATTTGGCCTGCTTTATTTTGTCTTTGGCAGGGGGTGGGGGGGAGTTTGAACCATAAAGGGGCCTCTTCATCACCTATCATTGCTTTATGTGGGCAACCACCTTATCCTCATTTGCCTATAGCTCTCCTCACCTACGGATCTCATTCAAGCAGGGAACAGAGAATAAGATTTCTCCAACCCCTCTGAAAGAGAAGCCCACAACCCCTGAAAAGAATATGCAGGAGTCCGTGTGCATGCCCATTGTATCATTTTGAAACAAGCTTTTGTGGATGAGGTGGTTGCCCACATCACCTTTAGATGTGATGTACTTCTCTTTGATCTCCTTATCTGTGTTTGAGAGCTAGCATTCAGTGTAGTTGGGACCTGAGATCATGCCCCTTCATTAGTCAAACACCCCAATATCGACACATGCGTGCTTTCCTCCATACCCTCAAACTCCATGTAAAATCTCTTCAGAGATAAACAAATGTGCTCTGTATTAGCAGGTGGTAGTAGCTGACTCCCAAGATCTATTCTATCACAGTGATTAGTATAAACTATGCCCATTCCCCCTGTCACTGGGTGGGTTAAATATACATGTAACCTAGTCTTGGCCAATGAACCATGGGCCTCCTTCTGGGAATAGTTTTCAGCTCATAACACAGAACCATTAAGAAGGAGACAGTGTCTCTTCTTCCCCTACCCTAGACACTGCTGTGTCTGTAAGTGATACCTATGATGACTGCCACCTTTCCATCAGCGCAAGGCCAGTGCCAAGAGAATGACCACAAAGCTGGGCAGGAGCCCTGGTATACCGTGCCTGGAATCCATACTAACTCTGGACTTCTTGTTATGTGAGATAATAGATTTGATTATTGCTTATGCCAGTTTGAGTTGGATTTTCTGGTACTTGTAGCAAAAAGTAATTTAGCTGTCTCAGATGCACCCTTTTCTGGACAACTTCAGTTGTTAACAGTCATCTAATTTCATGGATTTCTTCATTTGCTCATCTACTACATTGCTTTGCTATAACTGCATGATAATTGCTAATATTTCTTGAATTCAAAGTACATGCCAGGTATTGACATAGAAGAGAGTCTGCTGGTTTGTTTTAAAAAGTGATATTGCTTATAGTCAATGAATTTGTAATCCTTCCCCACAGTTACCCATAGTTTCTTGTTACCATGTATCACTGGTGAGTATCAATTATGGCAGCCATGTAAATTCACCAAAAACTGATGGTGAATGAGTTGATCAAACCAGAACCTTGTGGACCATTTCTTTTGCTTCTAAAAGTCTGGGCACAATTTTGGAAAGAACTGCCTTCTTGTCAGTAGGCATAAAAGATTGTTTCAGGTAGTACAGCAACATACTTTCGATTGAAATTTTAGGAATGAATTGAATTTGCCAGGTGCTGAATACTGACAGGAGACTCATCATTTTTCAATCATTATACAGATGTCAGGTCCAGCTTTGCTGTCTTCTTGTGCATGACAAAAGAGACAGGGCAGTGGGGAAAGAAATGAAGGGGCACAAATGATGATGAATCAGGTCACATGTAACTTACATATCCAGGGTTTATAATTTGCATGTTTTGGAAAGAGAATGCAGTATGAGAAAGACCATGAGAAGTGACAGTAGGGATACACTACTTCGTGTGTTTATTTTCTTAAAGTTCATGGGGGGTAACCTTAAGATAAGCATAATAGATTTAAAGTTTTCATTCTAGAATAGTGGTGAAACCAAACCAAATCTTAACCAAAGTGCAGAGAGGGTGTCTTAGCAATTTAAAGCCTGTTGAACATTTTGACCTGGTCTGAAAGTCAAAGCAAAGTTCCCATCGTTGCTTCTCTTCAGTTGTTTTTAGGAGCTTTGCTGCTCCTGAGTCACCCTGGGAGGACAGATCGCTCAGGAACTTCCCCATAGATAAAGAGACAGTGAATATGCCAAAAGAAGCAAAAGTTGCAGGGAAGATGAATGCTAATTGGAAAGTGATGTGGTCGAGAGGATGGAAGCACAGGTACCAATATGGATGACAGGGAGGCCCCAGTGTAAAAAATTGTGGGACTGGGCATTGGAGAATAGACTGAACAAAATGGATATTGCAGTAGGTACACGAATGCAGAAATTGGTAAACACTTGTCTGTCATGAACAAAATCTAGCCTGAAGTCAAAAATGGTATTAGAAATTAACCATAAAATAATTGGTAATATTTCTTGGGCTCAAATGCCAGGTGTTGTCCTCAATATTTTATCTATATTATTTCATTTGATCCTCAAAGTAGTAGCCTTGTGAAGTTGGCACTGTTATTAACCTAGTATCACTGATGACAATAAATGAGGATCTCTTAATACACTATAGAACCCAGCTTAGAATCCAGGTAGTCTGATTTCAGAGCTGGCATTTTTAACCACGGTGCTATATTATTTCATAGACTGCAATACTGGTGTACTGGCAATGCACAGCCACTGCTAATCTATATGGTAGTGCTCAAGCAAATCAGAAAAGGCTCATCAGCTCTGCCCACCACCCAGAAAGGTCCAGTCCCATTTCTTCACAGCTTAGAGGGCAGTTGGTATCTTTGGTCAAGGAAATACATGCTCCTTCCTTCACGTCATGACAGCACTTGCCACGGCACATGCTGTGCACCTTCCTACAGCACACATGAGGGGGCTTTTAAAAAAATTAATGTATATTTTACTTTTATCAGTCAAAAGTCTTATTCACAAGCACTCTCCATGGATATTCCTTGTTTGCCTCTGCTGATCTATTCTCCACCCTCTTCACTCTGCTCTGTCTTAGAAGGCTGACTTTTATGGGCTCCATCCATGGGCTCCCTTGCCTTTTGCCTTCCAGTTAGGTTCATCCAATGGGAGGCACCAGCCAGAAATCCGAGAAGAGGAGGAGAGTGAGGCTGGAGCATTTTGTCCCTAGGCTGCCTTCCATCTGAGCCAGTAGCTTAGGTCCTCTCCAAAGGCCTCAGCTTGTCAGGCAGTCCTCTCCCACAGCTGTAGAGAGAATTCCTAGCTCTTCTAGCCTAGCAGTGGTGCAAGGCTCCCTACTGTTGCTGGTACTGAGATGCTTCATCATTCTTTCATCACACCCTAACTCTCCCCACAGTTCTGTAAATAGTCCCTGAATTAAATTCGCCTCAATTTCCCTGTTTGAATGAGCCATCTGTTTCCTGCCAGGACCCTGACTGATACACAACGGAAATACAGTTTGACTACTTTAAGCAAAAATGGAATTCGAGGAAGGCATGTTTGGAGTGTCAGAAATGAGGGGAGATAGAAGCAACAGGGTTGGAGAACAAGCAACGGGGCTGAAGAACATCCAGGGGATGGCTGGAAAGCTGAAGAGCAGGAATGACAGCTAAAGTCATTCAGTGGGAAGAGTATATGGACCACCTGCTACTAGTACTTGCATGTCCACCAATCATCCCTGTGTTCTTCATTCACCTCTGTAAGAGTTTCTGGGAAAGGGTCAAACTGCCTGAGTCAATGTTATACATCTCCCTGCTGATCTGGGAAGTGCAGATGAAGGACCAGGCCCCTTTGGCTATTGTGATAGGAAGGGGACGCCACTACCCACCAAGACCACACCCAATGGGTGAATCGTTAAATCCTTTAAAACAAGAAATCAGGGTTTCTTCCTTTAAAACAAGAAATTAGACTTTGAATAGGAAGCGCCCCCCACCCCTGAAAATGAACAAATGTTCCTATAATAATTAAAAGAATGTGGAAGTGCCTTAACAATCCAAACAACTAAAGCAACTGTTCCCAAAGATAAAGGTTCATGCAGAGACAGTTCAGCAAGGATTTCAGTAGCAGAGAAGTAGCATTTCTAAAGGTCTTATAAATGAAAATCCTTTAAAAAGTTTTTAACTGGGTTAGATATACAGTTGCTGGTTTTATCTTAACAAAGTGTCCATTTGTCCCTTTCCCAGAACTGCCCATTCAGTGGGTCTCCTGCCCAATAGCTGCTCACTCAAGAGCTAGAAGGCGCAGAAACTAGGAACTTCAAATTAACTTACTTGTAGGAATTAATTCATTACAATAATTTGAAGCTAGAAATTGGCTCCAACAATTTTTTTTCTTATTTTTTAGTCTCATAAAGATTATTCTTCATCTCTACCAGCATTCTTTTGCTTTACTCAGATTTTGATTTTTACTAGTTCAATATAAAAGAATAAAGAATACAGTTTTACTGTGAGCTAAAGACAAATAGCTTATTGAAGGAATTTAAAGATAGAGCTATTTTATTATATTTGCTGACTGTTTTCATAATTCACACAATTATGAAATCTAGCATAAAATTTAGACTGTTTACTTCTATAGCTCTTTGGAACTATGCTTTATCTCAACCCCAAAATTAACTTACTTCACAAAGATGGAGCTGGAGAGGTAGGAATTTCAACATATACTTTACTTGTCATGAATGAAAGCAATACATATTTGTAATTGTCTCCTGGAGATTTCTTGATACAGTTACTGTTATCAATAAGAGGAAATTCATTTTCTTTAAAAAGTCCTTCTCTTCAAAATAAAATTACAAAATTATATGCATGTCTATGATTTTAATCAAGAATTTAATCTCAATTCTCTGTTAGATGAGTTGGTTATATATATAAAGATATTTTTATTTCCAAAATATTAATTTACTGGACAAATGTGGAATAAACAGAATACTTTCCAGGCCAACTAGAAAGCTTCCAGAGCTACCAGAGAGATTATTTTATTTGGCAGGACAATGTGATGAAAAACTGAGATAGGTATTATGATAAAACAGATATTTAAATTTTTTAATTCAAGAGATAACTTGCCTCATATGCTTCTATGTCATATAGGCTTCTTGTCTCAAAGACATATATAAGGAAAATAGTAAGGACAAAGTAGAAACGGTACATGGAGAAGACCTATAGTTTTTATAAACGTTAAGATTTATGGTTATGTTTTCAATGGGCTACGCCTAAAGTCATCATATAAAGCACATATGAATGCTACTACTCTAAATATGTACTGATCTAATGGACTACCACACTTACTAGTTGCCTGGTGGAGACAAGGAAGAAAGTACATCTAGCCCTTACTTTCAAGAAGATGATAATACCATTAAATCTTCCCTCTCCAATTTGAAAAACATACCTCTTTCCCTAACAGTCTTTGTAGGGGCCACAGTTCAGTGTCAGGACATGGTCATAAGTAGGAATGCCAACCACAGGCATGGAACATCTACTGAGTTTCTCTTCTAGCACTGCTTTCTCTGTTAGAGCAGGTGGAAGTTGGCAGAGAAACTAACATCCTGAAATTCATTTGCTATATGCAAGTCAGGGAATACCAATGGACATAAAAGAATAGTCTACTGCTGCTTTAAAGAGTATTTCAAGTACATTTTGAGGATGCTGATTTCCTAAGAAGAAAGACCTCTGACTTCTGAACTGGAGTGTATGCTAAGTTGTTGCCAAAGCGAACTTGAGTCTGTGGCTTCCAAATTTTGAGATGTGATAAAGGACTATATATTCTGTGATGACAGGTCTCATTAGTTTTATTCCCCTTAGTGTCTGACATTTGGTAGCCATCAAATTATTTTCTTGAATATTTCTCAAATAAACGAATGAATAAATGAACAAATAGATGATCATATTTCTTAAAAGCAAAGGCATACAAATTTATTGTGAAGAGTTCCTCTGGGTCTTTGTGGATAAAAGCCTAATGGAAGACACAGTTGATGGCAATTCTTTTAAATGCAGCTACATTTTGCTTAAGCAAAACCAACAGATGAAAATCTGGGTTCACAATACAAATACTTTAATACAAATTAAAGGGTGCTTACATGGTTCACAATTACATGGAAATACTTTTTCTTCCTAAATGCTGGCCCATGATGTTTTCTCAAGTTCACATTGAAGTGAGGAAAATTGGCTCAATGTATTGGTTTTCTGTTTGAAAAACTATACTTTACTAAAAAACTGACCTTTTCCCCTTTCTGTGGTTAAAACACTTTAAAAAATAAAAATAGAGGAGGATTTAAGATGGCTGCATGAGAGGTGAGATGGAGAACTCCTCCCAAAACCACAAATAGTACAAAAATATAGTTAATTAATACAACTAACTCTAAAACAGCAACAAGAAAGAAGGCTGAACAAGCTGCATACAGACCTCATGAACAGAGCAGAGCTCACGAAACAGGGTAACCTACAAAAGCCTTAATCCAGCGGACCCAAGCCCTTCCCCCACCCCAGCTCACAGGTGGGAGTAAGAGACAAGGAGTGGGGAGGGGGTGGAAGCCTGGGACAGCTGAACACCTAGCCCCAGAGATCAGCTTTGTGAGCAGAAACCTGTATTGTGTGGTGCTCTGGACGTTGGGAAGCTCGAACAGGTGGAGTGCTCGAGAGACTGACATTCCAGACGTTTGTGGAGGAGGGGATCCATATCCGGCCGCTCACTATCAGAGGAAGAGCAGGCGTCTGAGAGGCTTTCCAGGAGTGAGAGGGCTGCTGAAGGGGCGGGGTTTGCACAGAGCTTGCTACATGGTAGAAGGGAGAGCTGGACAAGGTTGTCTGGGCGTGCTCTGCCCAGCTGGTTGGGAACTTTGAGGAGCTTCAGGTGCTCAGTCCCCCTCACTGCCTACTCAGCTCCGAGGCCCCCCACTGTGACAAGCAACCTGCTGCACCTTCCTCCTAGCCTGTGGGCACACTGGCAGTCACTGTGCTGGTGTCAGGCCAGCCAGAGGGAGGCCCCGCCTAAAACAGCTATAGACACAAAGCACAGAAGCTTACGTGTGTGTGCTTGGCCCACTGGCTCTGACACTGGAGACAGGCACCGCAGACAGGAATGAGACACTACATCTTTCCTGCCCCCAGGCACCAGCTCCGCTCCCCTACGACCCACAGCCTCACTCTAGGGGCTAAGCAGCTCCAGAGACTGGAGTTTCTGTGCACTAGTGGGCACCACACAGAAATATGAAATGTCAAAGAACATGGTTCAGACCAAAATCTCACAAACCCCAGAAAAAGGGCTTAATGAAACTGAACTCACCAATCTTCCTGATAGTTAAAAATAAAAATGATAAACATGCTTATGGAGGTAAAGAAAAATATCCAAGAACTCAGGAATGAATTTAAGGCAGAGATTTGATCATTAAGAAATTCCATATCTGAAATGCAACATACAATGGAGGGATTTAAAAGCAGATTAGATGTAGTAGAAGAGACAGTAAATGGAAGAGAAATTAGAGAAGAGGAATACAAAGAAGCTGAGGCACAGAGAGAAAAAAGAATCTCTAAGAATGAAAGAATATTGAGAGAACTGGGTGACCAATCCAAAAGGAACAATATTCGCATAATAGGGGTAGCAGAAGAAGAAGAGAGAGAAAAAGGGATAGAAAGTGTCATTGAAGAGGTAATTGCTGAAAAATTCCCCAATCTGGGGAAGGAGATAGTCTCTCAAGCCATGAAGGTGCACAGATCTCCCAACACAAGACACCCAAGGAAGACAACATCAAGATATATAATAATTAAAATGGCAAAGATCAAGGATAAAGACAGTTTTAAAAGCAGCTGGAGAGAGAAAAAAGATCACATACAAAGGAAAACCCAACAAGCCATCATCAGATTTCTCAACAGAAACCTTACAGGCCTGAAGGGAGTGGCATGATATATTTAATGCAATGAAAAGAAGGGCCTTGAACCAAGAATACACTACACAGCAAGGTTTTCATTTAAACCTGATGGAGGGATTAAACAATTTTCAGATAAGCAAAAGCTGAGAGAATTTACCTCCCACAAACCACCTCTACAGTGCATTTTGGAGGGACTCCTATAGATGGAAGTATTCCTAAGGATAAATAGATGTCACCCAAGGGATAGACAAAGAGTACAAAATAGGATTCATAACAAACAAAGAATGGAGAAGGAAGAAAAAGAGGAAAAAAAAAGAAACTTTAGGTTGTGTTTGTAATAGCATATGAAGTGAGTTAAATTAGACTGTTAGATAGTAAGGGAATTACCCTTGAACCTTTGGTAACCATGAATTTAAAGCCTGCAATGGCAATAAGTACATATCTATCGATATTCACCCTAAATGTAAATGGTCTGAATGCACCAATCAAAAGACATAGAGTTACTGAATGGATAAAAAAACAAGACCCATCTATATGCTGCCTACAAGAGACTCACTTCAAACCCAAAGACATACACAGACTGAACGTAAGGGGATGGAAAAAGATATTTCATGAAACTAATAGTGAGAAAAAAGCAGGAGTTGCAGTACTTATATCAAACAAAATAGACTTCAAAACATAGAAAGTCACAAGAGACAAAGAAGGACATTACATAATGATAAACGTGTCAGTCCAACAAGAGGATATAACTATTATAAATATCTATGTGCCCAACACAGGACCACCTATATACATGAAACAAATACTAACAGAATTAAAGGGGGAAATAGAATGCAATGCATTCATTTTAGGAGACTTCAACACACCAGTCACTCCAAAGGACAGATCAACCAGACAGAAAATTAGTAAAGAGACATAGGCACTGAACAACATATTAGAAGAGATGGACCTAATGGACACCTAAGAACACTCCATTCAAAAGCAACAGGATACACATTTTTCTCAAGTGCACATGGAACATTTTCAAGAATAGATCATATACTAGGCCACAAAAAGAACCTCAGCAAATTCAAAAAGATTGAAATTGTACCAACCAGCTGCTCATATCACAAAGTTATGAAACTAGAAATAAGTTGCACAAAGAAAACGAAAAAGCCCACAAAACACATGGAGGCTTAATAACCTGCTCTTAAATAATCAATGGAACAATGACCAAATAAAACCAGAGATCAAGCAGTATATGGAGACAAATGAAAACAATAATTCAACGCCACAAAACCTGTGGGACGCAGTGAAGGCCATGCTAAGAGGAAAATATATTGCAATACAGGCCTACCTCAGGAAAGAAGAACAATCCCAAATGAACAGTCTTAACTCACAATTAAGGAAACTAGAAAAGGAAGAACAAATGAGGCCCAAAGTCAGTAGAAGGAGGGACATAATAAAGATTAAAGCTGAAAGAAATAAAATTGAGAAGAATAAAACAATAGAATCAATGAAAGCAGTAGCTGGGTCTTTGAGAAAATAAACAAAATAGATAAACCCCTCGCCAGACTTATCAAGAAAAAAAGAGTCTACACACATAAACAGCATCAGAAATGAGAACGGAAAAATCACTACAGACACCACAGAAATATAAACAATTATGAGAGAATACTATGAAAAACCATATGCTAACAATCTGGATAACCTAGAAGAAATGGACAACTTTCTAGAAAAATACAACCTTCCAAGGCTGACCCAGGAAGAAACAGATAATCTGAACAGACCAATTACCAGTAAAGAAATTGAACTGGTCATCAAAAAACTACCTAAGAATAAAACCACTAAACCAGACGGTTCCACTGCTGAATTTTATCAAACACTTAGTGAAGACCTAATACCCATCCTCCTTAAAGTTTTACAAAAAGTAGAAGAGGAGGGAATACTCACAAACACATTATACGAGGCCAACATCACTCCAATACCAAAAACAGGCAAAGAATCCAGAAAAAAAGAAAATTACAGACCAATATCCCTGATGAACATAGATGCAAAAATACTGAACAAAATATTAGCAAACTGAATTAAAAAATACATCAAAAAGATCATCCATCATGATCAAGTGGGATTCATCCCAGCGATGCAGGATGGTACAACATTCGAAAATCCATCAACATCATCCACTACATCAACAAAAAGAGGGACAAAAACAACATGATCATCTCCATAGATGCTGAAAAAGCATTTGGCAAAATTCAACATCCATTCATGATAAAAACTCTCAACAAAATGGGTATAGAGTGCAAGTACCTCAACATAATAAAGGCCATATATGACAAACCCACAGCCAACATTATACTTAACAGTGAGAAGCTGAAAGCTTTTCCTTTAAGATCGGAAATAAGGCAAGGATGCCCACTCTCCCCACTTTTATTCAACATAGTTCTGGAGGTTCTAGCCCTGGCTATCAGACAACACAAAGAAATAAAAGGTATCCAGATTGGTAAGGAAGAAGTGAAACTGTCCCTGTTTGCAGATGACATGATGGTGTACATAAAAAACCCTAAAGAAACCACTCCAGAACTACTAGATCTAATATCTGAATTCAGCAAAGTTGCGGGATACAAAATTAATACACAGAAATCTATTGCATTCCTATACAGTAACAGTGAACTAGCAGAAAGAGAAATCAGGGAAACAATTCCATTCACAATCTCATCAAAAAGAATAAAATACCTAGGAATAAACCTAATCAAGGAAGTGAAAGAACTATACTCTGAAAACTACAAGACACTCTTAAGAGAAATTAAAGAGGACACTAATAAATGGAAATTCATCCCATGCTCTTGGCTAGGAAGAATTAATATTGTCAAAATGGCCATCCTGCCTAAAGCAATCTACATATTCAATGCAGTCCCTGTCAAAATACCAACAGCATTCTTCAATGAACTAGAGGAAATAGTTCTAAAATTCATATGGAATGACAAAAGACCCCGAATAGCCACAGCAATCCTGAGAAGGGAGAATAAAACGGGGAATGACGCTCCCTGACTTCAAGGTCTACTACAATTCCACAGTAATGAACATAATTTGATACTGGCACAAGAACAGACCCATAGACCAGTGGAACAGATAGAGAGTCCATATATAAACCCAAGCATATACAGTCAATTAATATACAATAAGGGAGCCATGCATATACAGTGGGGAAATGACAGCCTCTTCAACAGCTGGTGTTGGCAAAACTGGACAGCTACATGTAAGAGCATGAAACTGGATTACTGTCTAACCCATACCCAAAAGTAAACTTAAAATGGATCAAAGACCTGATGTAAGTCATGAAACCATAAAACTCTTAGAAAAAAATTTCGGCAAAAATCTCTTGGACATAAACATGAGCAACTTCTTCATGAACATATTCTCCCCGGGCAAGGGAACCAAAAGCAAAAATGAACAAATGGGACTATATCAAACTAAAAAGCTTCTGTATAGCAAAGGACAGCATCAGTAGAACAAGTAGACATCCTACAGTATGGGAGAATATATTCATAAATGACATATCCGATAAGGTGTTGATATCCAAAACATATAAAGAGCTCACGCACCTTCACAAAGAAAACGCAAATAAGTCTATTAAAAAATGGGCAGAGGAGCTGAACAGATACTTCTCCAAAGAAGAAATTCAGATAGCCAACAGGCACATGAAAAGATGCTCCACATCACTAATCATCAGAGAAATGCAAATTAAAACCACAATGAGATAGCTCCTCACACCAGTTAGGATGGTCAACATGGTGAGGATGTGGAGAAAGGGGAACTCTCCTACACTGCTGGTGGGAATGTAAACTAGTTCAACCACTGTGGAAAGCAGTATGGAGGTTCCTCAAAAAACTCAAAATAGAAATACCATTTGACCCAGAAATTCCACTCCTAGGAATTTACCCTAAGAATGCAGCAGCCCAGTTTGAAAAAGACATATGCACCCCCATGTTTATCACAGCACTGTTTACAATAGCCAAGAAATGGAAGCAACCTAAGTGTCCGTCAGTAGATGAATGGATAAAGAAGATGTAGTACATATACACAATGGAATATTATTCAGCTATAAGAAGAAAACAAATCCTGCCATTTGCAACAACATGAATGGAGCTAGAGGGTATTATGCACAGTGAAATAAGCCAGGCAGAGGAAGACAAGTATCATATGATTTCACTCATCTGTGGAGTATAAGAACAAAGAAAAAACTGAAGGAACAAAACAGAAGCAGACTCACAGAACCCAAGAATGGACTAATAGTTACCAAAGGGAAAGGGACTGGGGAGGATGGGTGGGAAGGGAGGGATAAGGTGGAAGAAGGGGCATTATGATTCACACTGGTAATGTAGCTGGGTGGGACATGGGAAAGGCAGTATTTATAGAGAAGACAAGTAATGATTCTCTAGCGTCTTACTACGCTGATGGACAGTGACTGTAACGGGTATGTGGGGGGGACTTGATATAGGGGGCCTAGTAAGTATAATATTGTTCAAGTAATGGTACATTAACGATATCAAAATAAAAAATAAAAATAAAAATAAAACAATGGTTATTTTTATGTTATTCGTTATTCTTTTTTAATGCCCATACTTGCCAAATAAAGTTGCCAACCCTTACTGGATCCCCAGTTTTTGGAAAAACATTTTATTGGTTTGTGAAATTGAAGTGTTGGAGACTAGCTCAGTTCTAAAGTAAGATTCATTTTACAAAAGCACACAATTACTTTTTTTCAAAGACTACGTATCGTATAAATGTGGCCTTAATACTCATGATAATTAGAGCCAATAGGTATTGAGTGGCTACTCCGTGTTGAGCACTGCTCACAGGGCTTTTTACAATGTATTATTAATCATCTAAATTTCATAGGAGCCCAAGGAGGAAGTATTATTTTTATCCCCAATTTACACCTGAGGAACGCTAGTCACAGTCAAGACCTTTGCCCTCAAAGACAGAATACAGCTAGTAAAATGGCTCCAGAACATATATTCTTATATTACCAATAAACTGGGCCATAGGACAGTACAACTAATAGAAAAATGTTGGTTGTTATTATATTCTAATGATTGTGGAAATGGAGGTTCA